>JAWQEG010005546.1:0-32500 GCA_033782935.1 Petrolisthes cinctipes | reverse complement strand
CACACACACACATTACAACCGCTTACACAATGAACTGGCTTGATTATTAAATATACATAAAACCATTCCATCATTTTCATCACTATGGATAATGGTCCCAGGGGTAGAGTGGGCAGCTCCAGAAATGTCAGACCTCTCTCCCTGCAGCCCAGAGCAAGAGGAGAATGAAACCTCTAATGACGTCAGGCTCTATGTGTGTGGAACTGTGATGATGGAGATTTAAGGACCCAGTGATCGTGTAGGATATGAGAGTTGGTGGCTTCTGATTCCTCATGACTATGCCACAAAACAAGCTTCTTCTACATAGGTGGTGTTTCGTGGCAGTATTAGAAGGACTCGCTAACCTCCAATTTTCTGGCTACATCACAGGGTCCCTTAAATGTAGAGAGCGTTTTCGTTTTCCCAAAATTACTTACTTCAGTCATGGCATTTGAACATTTCTGCCAGCCTGGTGTAGAGGGAAACGAAAACGTCGAATCGTGACAGTACAAGGGAAACTGACCCTTGTACTGTCACGATTCGACCTAGTCAAAGTAAGCTCCAAGGGATAGGGATCATAAATATATTCAGTGGTTCAAAGAGGAAATGGAGCTGAATGTAATGAAAATGGGGCCCTATTGTCAAAAGTGTCGTGTTTAAGTGGTTAAGAGGCCATTTATCATTCATTACCTTACGTTTGTGGCCAATTAAGATGGTAGCCTACAGGAAGCCATCTAACCAGTGGCACCACAACAAGTAATCTATCTATCAGGTGGTCTTAGGGGTACAGAGGCCCATCTATCCTCATCCCCCTCTCTGCCTTCACCGGCCACGTACCAGAAGAAAACTCATTAAACCTCACCGCTGAGACCAATTAGCTGGGCGGCGATGCAAAAATTTATATTCGAGCTTCGGGCAAAGTAAGCGATTAACCTCACCCATAATAAACTCGGCTCGTTGCACCATAATCAGTTTTTCATTAATCTGTTTTAACGAGCCGTGTCGCGTTACTTTTTTTGCCTGCAATTACTGAATACAATTATTACCTTCCTTCAATGCCGGAATACGATAGGCATTTATTTGATACTACAATTTCCTTTATAAAAAAAAAAAAAAATTCTCTCTGTAGTTCTCTTTAAAAGTCTCCTGAGCGGATCATCTGTCTTCATCTCGCCCTGTCCCTTGCATCCTCCCTCCTGTGTCACACCAACTTCCTACATTTCCTTCCTTACCACATCCATAAACCTCGTCTTTGGCCTTCCTCTTCTCCTCCTGCCTGGCACTTCCATCTTTAGCATTATTATCACAGCATACTCCTCATAATTTCTTTATATATAGCTATACGTGCCCCCACCATCAACTTAATCTTGTCATCCTCACTCTTCTGTCTCCAAATTGTCCTATCCACGCTGTTTAGAATACTGTAAGAATTTTTTTTGTTTGTAGTGAGAATTGAAGGAAAAGGGAGTGTGGAAACTAGATAGGAAGGAATATTCTGAACGGGGAAGATGAATGTAAAATAATTGATGAGAACAGGAGCGAGAGAGTATCAGTTAGTTAAATGTTTTTGTATTGTTTACCATCACCCAAGAAAGATCGGGTGTTGGAGCGAACCTTTAGACAGACAGACAGACAGGCAGGCAGAGTCAGAGAGGGAGGAAGGGAACGAAGAGGGCGGGAGAAGTGAGAAAAGAGAGTTTCCTGATATTCGAGAGACACAGACCTGCCTTATCAGGTTCGTCTTGCCACCTGCCTGACCCCATTTTTTACATAGTTGTTCCTCCTTCACTCTCCCTCCCTCCCTCCTTGAATATTTCATCTAATTTTCCACATTCCCCTATCGATTCTGATGGTCCAAATGTCATAATTACTAGAAATAGATTGAGAGAGAAATACAAATAGATAGTAAACGCTTCAAATAAGTTATAAGCAATATTATTTAGCATTAGGGACTACAACAAACAAACAGCAACAACACACTGCAGTACAAACCATTAAGCTACTTGGCCACCGCTGCACTCGCCACCCTCTGTGCCACGTAAAAGAAGGGAAATGTTAGACCTTAAACCTGTCGTGTTTAGCGCCGCCACCAGCCCAGCTTGATAATGTGGTGGCCCAGTGTTGCTACCAGGGAGATCCCCTCGGGTGTTGTACGATAGAGTTTGGCAATACTTAAAAGATATCTCAAACTTTACCCATTTCAGTTGGGAAAACATGGTAGTATGAGGCAATGAATAAACTGATTTCAAATTGGAGAAGAATATTTTTTGGAATTACATAAAAAATTTACTATTTCATGTAGGATAAATGTGAATAGAAAGCAATGATTAATGGTTCTCTGTTTCTCTGCATAATAATCCTCAAAATTATATCGATATCTCATTTTGGCGACACATTATAGACACTGATATTTTATAATCTTGGCAAAATTAATCATACAATTGGGCATTTTTCAGTCACTTGTAATGATGTTCTTTAATCATATGGTTAAGAATGTACTAAATATTTAATATTTATGTTATGTTATGAGTATTTTCATGAACCCTGCATATATTTTTATTTTGCAGATGTTGGTGTAAGAACTCCGATATGAGTGACAACATTGAACGTCAGTCATTTCACGTCAATCTGCAATAATACCAAAATACAAAGCATGGAAGCAGCAACCAACTCCTCAGCCTACGGAAAAACATATAAAGGTACAGTGCTGACTCCAATTTTCATATGTGTTTGTGTCCATAATTTCTGGTAAATTATACAAAAAGTGAGATATCGAAAGTTGGTGAAGTTTACATAGTATACAAAATCACCATACATTTAATAAAATAAGCAATTTCCGATATTTTGCTTCTTGTCACGTTAACATGAATGTACCCTAATGACGCTATGTAAATTTAAATTGCTAAAAAAGTGAGAGTGAACTGAACGTTTTAGAAATCAGAGGAGGATACAACCAAAGACAAATAAATACCGAAATGTACATGGACCCGGCCGGACAGGAGCGACATTCTCGAATTCCCGTGCAATATCTGGCTTGGTTTGTCTGGGTACAGGGCACAAGCACACACCAGTAACGGGAGAGGAAGTTAGGGTGGGTGGGTGTGCAGCCGCGCGACTACCCTGCAAAGTTTAACCAAATTAGCAGGCATCTCTCTCCTATGCTATTTCTCTCTGTCCCTCTCTCTCTCTCTCTCTCTCTCTCTCTCTCTCTCTCTCTCTCTCTCTCTCTCTCTCTCTCGGTCAGGCTCTCAAAATGATTATTCTAACGCTTTCATTCTGGCTTTCTTTCTCCCTCACTCGCTGTATTTGTATCGTTAACCATCTCTTTGTATCGTTAACCATCTCTTTGTATCGTTAACCATCTCTTTGTATCGTTAACCATCTCTTTGTATCGTTAACCATCTCTATGTATCGTTAACTAACTCTTTGTATCGTTAACCATCTCTTTGTATTGTCAACTAACTCTTTGTATCGTTAACCATTTCTTTGTATATCAAGTCGTTTACAAAGACTGCGGTAATTTCACCCACTTGGTCTCAAAACATATATATCTGTTATTGCTTAGTTTCCTCCCAGCCTCTAACTCCCTTTTCAATTTTTTTTTTCTTTCCCACTTTCTCACTGCTTTATTTTCTTTGTCTTAGTTTCTCTGGCTCACCCTCTCTCTCAATCGGTTTATCTCTTCACTCTCTTCCACTCCGTGTCATGATTCCATTTTCTTTTCGAAAGTTGCAGTTCCATCCTTATTGACTTGTATTATATTCGTGTGAGACTATTTCTCAGCTTAGAAAATTATAAAGGCAGTAATCGAATCTCTAGTTAAGTTGAACCCATGATAAAAAACAAAAAAAATACATAGACAAAGTATTAATATGTAGTTTTGAAGCGAGGTCTCCTTTTCGACTGCCGTGGTTAACCAATTGCTTGCTGACTTGCCAAGAACATACAATGAATCACAGTTGTATGTAATTTTAGTGATATCCTACTCTCGTGTAATCAGTGCGGTTGGTTAGGTGCGAGAAGGTGAACCCAGTGAGGAATAGGGCAGGAGGAGACGTAGGAGGAGGAAGAGAAATAGGAATGTAGTATTGGTTGATAGCTTGAGGGGAAAGAGGACACCATGGCGAGGAAGTGAGAGGAAGGAATGTCCGTGTACCGGGGAAGAAAGGGAAGATTGGTAAAGGAGGATGAATAGGGGTAAAAAAAAGAAGGGAAGAGGTGAAGAAGAAGATCAGGGGAGGAATGGGAAGAACGAACGAAGAAGGAAAAAGAAGCGTGAGGAATTAACGAGAAAAACGAACAGGAAATGGCAGACCAGAGAGGGAGGGCGGGAAAGCAAGGGGAAGAAAATGAGGGAAAATTGCTCAACGAACGTAAAAATAAGGAGGGAGAAGGGAACCAGTGAGCAGCAGTGAAGGGAATGGATGATTAGCAACAGGAAGAGGAGGAATAAAAGGAGGAGGAGGAGGAGGAAGAGGAAAAGGAAGAGGACGTGGAAAGGCATCTCTGCAATCCACTGGAGCTGATTACATTCTTGTAAGACCGGCAGCTTCTCTCTGATTTTTTCCCTGGCCAGCTCTGTTTTTTTTTGCTAACACATTAGTAGGTGTAGAAAAAATTTTATTGAACGAAAATTATCTACTTTGGTTTCATGAATCTCACTGCATGATCTCTTATAACTAGGCCTACTATTAATAATTTTTGAGAATGTAGTATACCATATTTATTTACACATATATATAGGCCTACACATCTATACACTAGGAATTTATCGTTCTCCTCATCCTGTTCTGACGTCACATATCACGGGTTATATCGCCTACTGATCACATCTACCAAGAATATATGGGGTTGTATTTCTTCAAGTTAGCCTAGTGTTGTTGTTGTTGTCGTCGGCTATATACCAACTCGATAAAAAAAAACACTCCCAATACCATCACTACAATTTGACGATGAGATAATATTATACTCGTCCCTCCTCACAACTGATGGGCCGGAGTGCGTGATGGGAATGTGGGCCTGACCGTATTGTGTTTTGGTTTTATGTGTTGTGGTATTGTGTGTATAGTGGTATTGTATGTTGTGGTAATGTCTGTTTCTAATCTAGTACTTCCTTTTAATTCTTCGTCTGTCCCTACTTTCATTGTAGTTCTTTCGTGCCTGTTGTTCCACCCCTCTATAATCACCTTCTACCTCGTTCTACAGGGTCATTCAGGCCTCGGGATGTCTTTTTTTTTCTTCATTTTTTTGTATCTTCCAATTGTCTGTAAGCACTTTTGTATAGGGTATGCGTGTAGGTCCAAGGTAACGTTTGCAATAATTATATCATATGTACAGTCGCAGCAAATAGTCCTTGACCAGTCAGTGATGGATAGCCGTGACCAACATAGGAGCGTCCAAAAACTCGAAACATTTATACCCATATTATAATCTGGCAGCTGACTGAAGCAACAATTCCACGTGTTCACAGTTCGAAGCAGCTGGCAGCACCTTTCCATTACAGGCTGGTCAAGGACTATCTGCCACGACTGTACACGTGCAGTAATATGTAGATGTTGGCCTGAATATCCTTCTGCATGTGTCTGTCCTTATTTATTTTTGTTATTGCGTATAGTCTGCCAAAAATTTCATGGTGTATGAGAGAGAGAGAGAGAGAGAGAGAGAGAGAGAGAGAGAGAGAGAGAGAGAGAGAGAGAGAACGAACCTGTGTGTGTGTACTGTATGTATGTATGTGTGTGTGTGAGAGAGAGAGAGAGAGAGAGAGAGAGAGAGAGAGAGAGAGAGAGAGAGAGAGAGAGAGAGACAGACTGGCATTGGAATAGTTATGTTTGGGAATATATGAAGAATATCTGCATACTGTATGTCTTTTAAATTAACTGGACAGGCTGCGATCCTATGAAGCATGTAGGGCCTATACGGACGATACTATACTATATCTACTGTACATTCATTCATTCATTCATTCATTCCAACTTTCATCCCCGCTCTGGATCGTACCAAAACTCGTTAGTGTCATCCCACGCTCTCTGTTCGTATAAGCTGCATGTAGGGTTCAACAAGCACTCGTTTTTAATATGTCCCAGTTGATCCGGTACAGTGGCCCAGTTCACACCCAGTTACATATGATAAGAAATTGTCACTCTGAAAATTACCACTCTAGTTCAAATATCCTTATAACAAAATTTGTGTCATATTTTAAGCTTGAAGAAAAGAAATTGTCACTCTGAAAATTGCCACTCTTGATCAAATATCCTTATCATTTGTGTCAAACTTTTTTAAGCTGGAAGAAAAGTTGTGTTGTCTAGTAAATCTGTGTGTTGTTTACAGAGTACAATGGTTAACCGAAGCTGGTATGTATAATCAGCTTATACCTGTGTAACGCGTTGCTTCTCAATCGCTCTAGGTTATTTGTTCATGTTCTATTTCATTTTGTCATACATATTAAGCGGCGGTGTAATAACATAACACTCTTACACTCCACTCAGAATAATATCGTCCATCACAAAGAGTTATTAGTTGCAACTATGTGCAATATGATTTTCTTCAGATTTGTTCTGTTCGGTAGATTAATCACTTCATGATTATTTCGTAATTACCACTGAGATAAATTATATAGTACGTGCGTTCGTCAACTCATCTGCAAACAGTGATAGAATATTTCATTAACTTGAAGCGGATAATATCTTAGGGACATGCGTTTTTTTTTTTTTTTTTTTTAATAGACCTGTTAAGCACAATATCATATTCTCATTTTATGGTGTCAACATTTTACCCTGAGTCACTTTAGCTTTAGGTGTCAAATCAAGCGGCCGGGTCAACTTTGGACATCAAACATCAGTACTTTTTTTTTGTTTTTCTAAAAAATAATTATTGCTCAAAACGTGACTTCGATTTTGCTCTTTCTATGACTTTTAGTGCATTAGTGTTGTGTTTTGTAAGTACCATACTGTACTGTACATCAAACTGTGTCCCGGAGGTCAAGAGTTATTTGGTTCATAATCATGAATTCGGAACGGGTTTATCCTTTATGGTGTTTTATCAGTTTTGTTGTCATAATTAGGAAGGGGAAGCTGCAATATATTTCAACAGTTTAGGTAATGTGAATGTATATGCAAAAAAGTATTTTAATTACTCTTGCCTGCTGAGTTAGCACAGGCAGGAATATTTATGTCTTCAGTTTTTACCTACTCTTTATGGAAAACCAATAAATTATGCATGTCTGTCTCCATTTGTACCTTCGGATCTTTTCACATCAGTCGCAAGTACAAATTTATCCTCTCCTTGCATTTTAAAACTCGTAACTACTATTAGTAACTGTGTGCATATGACCTTAAACAATAGATCAAAACTTTGGAACAATTCTCTGGCCACCACAAGACAACTGACATCCAGTCATTGAAAAGTATTTTATTTAATTTGAACACTTGATAGCAACTCATATACTACACTATATAGCTTGTACCAACTTTATGCTCTGTATGTTTGTCTGGCTATAAAGTTGATATATTTTAGCGATACTGTTTCAACCCGTAAAACTGTGAATATTTCTGTCATAAACCGATGTTATCGCCGATTGCCTAGGTTCCGTAATATTAATGAGGTTTAAAAATTCAATAAAATACTATGAACTGGTAGAGCATGAAAGGAGCGAGGTCTTTGACCCTTGGCATTTTCTCTTCCTGCCTTAGGCCCTAATCAGGTAGGAAATTATCACCTGCTTGATTAGTGCATTATTTTTCGTATGCTAAACAAATATTGAATAAAATTTAGGCCAGCAAAGCTTTTCACTCCCTCATGAGTTTTGAGGCTCACCATTTGGCCCAATACTGTGGGAAAATATGAATGAGAATATGGGAATGGAAAGGAAAAGGAAATGGTTGAAATACTGGTGGTTGGCTGTGGCCCCTCTGAATGCCTCTCACACTCCCACCAAAAATGTTGCTGAGTTCAGTGACGGGTCACACCAATCTCCCTGCTTTCTGCTCGGCCACATATTCACTAAGTGTGGTCAGTTTAGATACCACGCGACAGGTTTTGTCTTTCTTGCATAATTGTGTTTACCTCGTTTTGGCTGAATATGAGTGCAAACAGTCCAGGCAGGAAGCCCATTTTTACCAGGAGGTTCTTGCTCATTTTATGGTTTTGTTGACAATAATATATTTAAAGTAGATTTAGTTTAATAATGTTATATATAAGCAAAATTAGTTTACTTATAAATAATGAGAAGCAGACTAATTTCTTTAACTTCATTATAAGTACAGAACTGTTGAGCTACAAAATCACTGAATATACCAGGATATACATATATATATTTTATTTTTACATTGTCCTCAAATCCACCACACTGAGGGACTGGACTGGTGTGGCGCCCTTACCCTTCCCTCTTACTTAACCCATACATAAAAATGGATCCGGTGTGTGAGGGCTGGCTGGGTTGAGCCCTCATGCGTGCTCAGATTTTGGAATTTCGCCTTGTACTGTGAACGTCAGTTTAATAATATTTTTTTACAATTTATTATACAAAAATTGGGACAAAATATAAAGTGAAATATGTATAGAGGAACAAATTTCTCACTGAACTTCTTCTTCGGACATAATCGAGACTAAACTAATCCTTCTACGAGTAACTATACCTTAATTAACATGCTTGATAAAATGCGTCAGAAGAATGTCAAATGATAAAAATGCTTCAACCCAGACATAGCACATTCACTTATAAGTAATCCACAAATTCCCTCCTTGCAAGACGAATGAATCAAGCAGCAGCAGCAGCAGCAGCAGCAGGAACAGCATCATGTGTCACGTGGAAATTCGAGGAGGATCGGAGGGGCTATAATTCCTACCTATTACCACCTCTTTCATATTCAGCATCGGGGCAAGAGAGGAACTTAATTAGAGATAATCAGTGCATGTAATCAAGCCTTAATTGGATCGCTATATAACGTCATTAAGGTACAAAAGCTGCCGTAATGACCAACACTTTAATTAATACACCTTCAGGCCTATAGGATTTCCTCTGCCCTTACTACACACACACACACACACACATAGATGTTTACCCCGGCAAAAACGAGCATTCTTTTGAACTGAAATGGATTAACTTTTTTTTTTTCCTTCTCTGACGCCCTAGAGTAAATGAAGGTGAAAATACATCAGCTTAATTAATTTATGCGAGATTGTTCCACGTGTCAGTGCCAGACTCGCTTGTAAAATCCGTCTGTGTAGAATTATATTGGTGCGAGCCCTCTTCTGCCCACACCCAACCAGCTCAGGCTTATGTATGTTGCATGATAATAAGTCTATGTGTTATAGTGTGTGTGTGTGGGTGTTTTATAGTGTGTGTTTGTGTGTGTGTGTTTTAGTGTGTGTGTGTGTGTGTTATAGTGTGTGTGTGTGTGTGTGTGTGTGTTCTAGTGTGTGTGTGTTCTAGTGTGTGTGTGTTCTAGTGTGTGTGTGTTCTAGTGTGTGTGTGTGTTCTAGTGTGTGTGTGTGTGTGTGTGTGTGTGTGTGTGTGTGTGTGTGTGTTATAGTGTGTGTGTGTGTGTGTGTTATAGTGTGTGTGTGTGTTATAGTGTGTGTGTGTGTGTTATAGTGTGTGTGTGTGTGTTATAGTGTGTGTGTGTGTGTTATAGTGTGTGTGTGTGTTTTATAGTGTGTGTGTTATAGTGTGTTATAGTATGTGTGTTGTGATATGTGTGTTGTGATATGTGTGTTTATGTATTAGTGTCTGTGTGTGTGAAAAAAAAAATAAGAAAAATCATCTGGTAACTCAGATGATTGCTTATGCTGCAGTCATGGTAGTTTGAGATTATGATATAAAAGAAGAGAATGCCCTGTGACCTTCGCGACTTGTATAGGGGATAATATAGGACAATGTTGTTGGTGGTACAATAAATCTGGAGCAACTGATTCCTCCAAACTATTCTAGGCAACAGTATACCATTATATTTTATTCAGTTGGTTCTGTTTCCTGATATACTTTGGGGGAATGAAGGCACTCTATGGAACCCAATGTTTAGCAACCCCTTATATAAAACTACGAGCTATGCTCATTACTTCGACCATCATTACGACACATCATTGAATATTTTTGTCGCGTTCTTTTCTTCATAGCTATGAATGATAACTTCCTACTTTTATTCCCTATATATTTGAGGTATTTTTTTCTTTAGCCACCTTTACAAAACAGCTTAAATTAAACTCCTTTTTAGTATCTACTTCAAAGCTAAAAAGAAAGAAGACAAATGAAAGCATCCTATTTTCTTTTCTTTTCTCCTCTTCTCTTAAAAATTGGTTGGTGATGGATGGTGGAAAAGTCGGTGTCGTTTGCTTAAATTATGTCAGGCCGGGTGAGGCGCTAATTAACCCTGGGGACTGTAGCAGGTGGCCACGATCTGAAGAGTGAATAAAAAAATAAAAAAATAGGTATCGATGAATTCAAGATTACTGTATTTAGAGACGGGTATTATATTTTGAATTATTATAAACCAAGTTATATTGAAATGCAGAATATAGTGCAGATAAATATATTGTAGATAAATATATTGTAGATTTTAAGTAGCTAGAAATATATAGCTTTTCCCCAGCTATATTTTGCATCTTTCTCTTTTGTGTTTATACCATACGAGTACTTATATTATCCTACGAAAAATAATGAAAGGATCAAAACATATAATAATCTTAATGTCTCGAGCTGAAATTGGAACGCATTCACTTCACTTTTTCCGCAGAGAAATTTTATTAGACTCAAAACGAACAAACGCGAACATTTTCACAACAACAACACGATAATTACGGGCACAAAGAGGCTGCACTTTTTTATATCAAGTGTTGGTCTTTAGGTGGTAATGGTTGGCACTTGTCTTCGTCGGGTATATAGGCGATAATGATGAAGTTACAGTGAAATTTGATTACCGTAGTCTATATCTCTCTAATAAATATTCTTCTTTCCCAAACGTATGTGAGAATATGCGGTAAATTCATAAATGTAAGTTAATTAAGGTGGTAATTCTATTTTGGTACATTGGAGAGCTGTGATTCCTCCAAAGTATGCTAGGAAACGGGACCAGAACAGCAAAAATAATGGTGTTCTGTTGCTTGGAATAGTTTGGAGGATTCAGTTGCTCCAGAATTACTAACACAAAACTTGAAATGCGATAATATTTGGAAGGTGACAACTAGGATTAAAATAGATATATACAGTATAATAGGAATTTTTTTTAAGCAAGAGTGTACATACATAATTTTTCGCTGCATCGTCATCAGGCTATTAAAGGACTAGTGTGTGTTTGCAGTGCAGCGGGAGTGACTAATCTACCATCATTAAACAGGGTCCAATACGTTCAGTGTGTTGACTCAAGTTTTAAGCCTTTGGCGTAAACAGCTTTTTTTTTTTTTTTTTTTTTTGGGGGGGGGGCTCCATTCTATTAAATTTTTCTTCTCTTTGCCTTTTTATCCCTCATCTTTCTGCGTGTGTTATCCAGTCTTCCTGTGTTATTTACAGGGAGGAAGAGAGAGAGAGAGAAAGAGAGAGACTGAGTAGCAGAAAGAATGAAAACGAAAGACAGGAGCAAAAAGAATACCAGAACATAAACAGATATAAAATGATTCAGAAACACATAGGCAGTCAGGCAGGCAGGCACAGAGACAAATAAATAGATACACAGACAAACGATTCTAAGCTGATAAAAAAAATACTGCGAAGGACAAGTGAAGCGATTAGACACACATTATTTACAGTGACGAGCCAGTATGCATTCACAGTCCTAGAGGAGGTCAATATTCAATGATTTTCTTCACAATGTCTAACAAAGGAGCGATGGACATGACGCAGGGAGTGAACAGAGTTATCTTCGTCACTGAGGGGGGAGGGGGGGCGGAGTTGGAAGTGGAGTGTCCTTGTCAAAACAATGAGTTATGAATATGATGAATACGTGTCAGAGGGGAAGAGGAAATCAATGCTATCTGTATTGAGTTGTGTTGTTATTACGACTGGTGAAGTGATTACTAAGCTGTGTTTGTTGGGGGAGGGATCCAGTGGGAGGGTTGGAATGCATGCAACTCTATTTGTTGAAGTACACTCGTGATACATAATTTCTGACCAGAGTATAAGGAGCAGAAAGCTTCGAATCGCCTGGTATTGTTCATTTCCCCACCCAGTACACATATAGAGGCTGAGTTCGAATGCAGGGTATGTGTGGTGCCTGCCGTTCGTCTCTGGTTCGGGATTATGTATCACGAGTGTACTACTAACATACTATTGATATCTTCATTTGGAATTGAAAATGGATACTGTGATCTATAATTATCGTAAGTCTAGAGAGAGAGAGTACACACACCGAGTAACATGTGTGACCAATTAGCTTTGTGTATCACATTAGATGTCAGACTGAGGCATACCAAGCTAGGTACCATCCAGGAGAGGACGTCTTGTTATTAGTGCGGAGAATCTCGACCCTCTCTCATCTCGTTCTCTCTCATCTCGTTCTCTCTCATCTCGTTCTCTCTCTGTCTTGCTGTTTCTCTGCCTGTCTTCGGCTAATATATACTGTATCTCTCTTTCTCGCTCAGTTTTTCTGTCTGTCCTTTGTTGATGATGAACCTTTGAGGATAATGTGGTCATGCAAGGTACGGGATTGTTTCTTCTGCTTGACTGCAAACCATGAAGTAAAAATCACGTCTCATTCACGACAAGACTGTTCTCAAAGTTCATCAGTATACCAGAGAGGCGACAGAACATCACTGAGACCGTGACAGTTCTACAAATGTTGCTTTTCCTTCACCTTCGCATTTCACACTCACCATATCTCCTCCCGGCTCTACCCTCTCATATCTCAACTCCATATCTCGGCACCCCAGTGTGAGACGGTAATATCTTACACCTGAGACGCTGCCAAGGCTTCGTAATGCAATATATCGCTTGTTGCTCAGTGTTGCAGGGAAGGAGGTCGAGCCATGTTAGGTCAAGCTGGCATAGGTTTGGTTTGGCCTGGTTATCTTGGGAATGGGTGGACGTAGGAAGCACGTGATTAATTTAGGGCGTTATTGAAAGGTTATCCCCTGGAGCTTGCTTGTTATTGTTCCTTATTCAGTCCTATCCCACGTATAACTCCATGCAGCTTGGTGGCTTTAATGGAACTGAACGTCGTGCACAAATATATGTAACCCACTGTGCTGTGTATTAAAAGTAAACACACAGAAAAAGTCCATGTGCTTCCGAGCGTGTTTCTGAAGCGTGGGACACCTACGCTTTTTTCATTATCCTGCTGCGCCGTTTCTATACCTGGTCGCTGAATCATTTTGTTTATTTTGGTGTGGCGTTGTATTATCCCGAGGCGCCGTGTTGTCGGGTTTTCCATCAATAGTGTATTCTCGGCGAGTGGGCCAGCCGACCTCTGTTGGCTTCACCTTTTGTTCCGCTGGTTCCGTAGTCCCGCCGGTTCAACGGACTCCAAAAATTTTGCTTCTGATTCACAGCCAGCCGTAACGTGCGAATAATATATTGGAAGGAGCAGTCTCGCCCATTATTACGTTTCTGATATAATACTTTAGCTAAAAACTATCGACAGAGCTTGGAGCATGAATCCACACAGACTCGAGAGATTAAAAATATCTGGCTCGTCACTGCATTGCTGTACCAGGTATGATGATAGACGGTGTGTTGTCTCCTCTGTATGTTTAGGATTTTCAGTTGATTATTAATTTTAGAAACACTGATGAAGGAGCTACGACTCAAGAAAACACGGAATAAGTAAAAGCAATGTTTCTGACTTTCATACGAGGAATACGTCGTGAGTTGTGTATTCATAGACAGTAAATAATATAGAGTTTTCTAAATATTTGTATACAGTCTACAGTATAAAGCAGCCCAATTCCCAGAGCTGTGATTTGCAAGTATTCTGACTCCAATACAGGTTGATGCTTACCGGTAGTCTGAATGGTTTTTTTATGTTAGATAGCAGTCAACATTTTCAAAGACTTGATGATTTGAAAGATTTATGAGTCGTACTTTACAACTGTGTCTGTCATTTGTGCTGGATATCCGTCTTCATTACAAACAACATCATCATCATCTCTCTAAATCTGTTCTTTGAAGTCTGCAACACTAAAAAGAACGGCACGGCTGAATGAATACACTCACTCACTCACGCTCACGTATTAAAATTCATGCCTACAGACAGACATACGTGCCAGTGCATGTATGTACGCTATCGGTGGGCGACTCATAGTAATAAATGCAAACATGGAACAAGCTCACGTCATAAATAAACACGCGGATAAAGTATATGCCATAAATCCACGTACAATCAAAGCACAACAAATACTGTATGTATATCTATATAGATGTAAACACGGACCCATCACACGTAGGCTGATATTATTATTATACACATACTGTATTATATAATATTGTATCATATTACTGTACTAAGTGAGTGAATGAAATACTAGAATGTGATGTTAATAATGTTGGTTAGTGAGACGCTCTGTAAGGCTTGAGAAAGTAATGGGAAAAGAGAAAATCTAATTTGTCTCATCGGCTTCCTATTACACTCCTCTATATGACTTCCCCTTAGGATAGTTAAAAGTAGAACGTAAATGGTGTATTGTGAAGTGAGTTATTCCTCTACTCGGTTGTTATAAGTGAATGGTGTATAATATTATGAAGTGAGTTATTTCTGTACCGGTTCTCATAAGTGAAGGGTGATACATTTAGTTAGTTAAGTAGATCGTATCCGAACCGCATCACTATGAATATCCGCTATGTCATACAGGTAGCAATAGGTCCGGTCCATCTTCTAAATGCATTAAGGGGGTGCGGGAATAGGGGGACAGGCTTGGGGGGGGGGGTTAGGGGGGTGCGGAAGTAGGGGGACAGGCTTGGGGGGGGGTTTTGGGGGGTGCGGGAATAGGGGACAGGCTTTCTACCCACCCCAAGCCTGTCCCCCTATTCCCGCACCCCCCCAAACTCCTCCCCCCCCAAACTCCCCCCCCCCCAAACTCCCCCCCCCAAGCCTGTCCCCCCCCCAAGCCTGTCCCCCCCCCAAGCCTGTCCCCCCCCCAAGCCTGTCCCCCCCCCAAGCCTGTCCCCCCCCAAGCCTGTCCCCTCCTCCCGCACCCCCTTAATCCAACTGGTCTATTTTTATATTTCAGTGAGGTATGTTCTATGATTTTGGCAACTGTGTCTTAAAGGGAATGTAATTAGTTGGTTACACAAACAAGTACTTATATTATATTCCATTCGTTCTCTCTGCTAATGTGTCTCTCCTTTTGTCTATCCTCCTTATTGTGTGTGTGTGTGTGTGTGTGTGTGTGTGTGTGTGTGTGTGTGTGTGTGTGTGTGTGTGTGTGTGTGTGTTCTTTAGTCTCTCTTTCTTTCTCTTTCTCTCTTTAACTTTCTCTTTCTCTCTCTTTCCCTTTCTCTTTCTCTCTCCTTTTGTCAATGTGTGTGTGTGTTTGTCAATATATTTTTTAGTCTCTCTTTCTTTCTCTTTCTCTCTTTAACTTTAACTTTCTCTCTTTAACTTTCTTTTTCTCTCTTTCTTCCTCTTTCTCTCTTTAACTTTCTCTTTCTCTCTTTAACCTTCTCTTTTTCTCTCTTTCCCTTTCTCTTTCTCTCTCACCTCATTGCGTTTAATATTGAGAAGGACGAAGCTAAGCACATTCAATCCTCAATATTGGAGTCACGGTGAAGGATAATCTGTGTACGAACTTATACTAGGATTGACAGCTCATTGTTTAAGGAGGAAATTCGGTGTTGGTAAATCTGAAGCAACTGAATCCTCCAAACAATTTCAAGCAACAGGACACCATTATATTTGTCCATCTGATTCTGTTTCCTGGCATACTTTGGAGGAATCAAGGCACTCCAATGTACCAAAATAGAATTACCACCTTAACCCTAACGTACCTGCTGTCAGTCAACCAAGTCTATATACGACCCAGGCCTAAAAGGAAAGTCGTAATACTGATCTATATAGGTGGGTTAATGAGGTCGTATGTCCTTTATTATTCGAAGCAGCGCAAGTCATGGAGGTTAAGGAGAAGGTAATCAGGTTGTCTCAGATAATAAAAGCCGTCTCACCTGTCCCCGGTATATAATTATTTTCTATCCTAGTACAGATAAAGTGTCGGTGAGTGATGATAAGTTAATTTAAGGGACCCTGTGATGATAGCCAGAAAATTAAAGATAAAAAACGAGTCCTTGATATATTGCCACGAAACACCACTTATCTGGAAGGAGCTTGTTTTGTGGCATGGTCAGTGGGAAGAATCAGAAGCCTCCAATTTTCATACATGATCACAGGGTCCTTAAGTGAAAGAAATCCTGTTTACGACTGAGCAAGGCGTGTGGGATATTCATTATGTCGTCCTTCAAGCAGTTAAGTGTGAAACATCTAGCCTTTGTGAAACTATCCGAAGTTAATCAGGCGTAAAGTGGGTTGTTGTGGCAAGTTGTGGCGCCAATAAACTGACACCCGCCTCTCACCTCCTGGCCTCTCAAGTGTTTACTGCCTTCCCACACCCGTCCCATACCTCTCCCTCGCAGCCCGACAACCTCCTGGCATACAACTATACGCTTCACTCTCTGGCCTGACTAATAAGTGTTGGCTGCCGTACCAAACTTGCTTCCACGAGTGTCTTCTAAACCTATTTCATAATTACGTTTGTTTCGCCTCCAGTCATATGTATATCAGGTCTTGCTCATATTGTACTGAATTATCTTCAGTTATATAACATAACATTACACCTTGCTTAACATTTATTAGCGTTATGTCTTCATTCAACAAACATCATTACAGCCTCATCATGACGAGTATTCCAATAAATTGAGGAATGGTGTCTTTTATACAATGGTGTTTTCATAATGATAACAGTTTGGGTTCCTCTTATGTTTTTGTCAGTATTTGAAGCGGACACAAATCAGCTCACTGTCTTGTATAATTTCCGGATTAAAGTGTGGCTGACAAATTTAACCCTAGCTTTTCAGGAGATAAATGTGACCCAGGTATGGAGTTTTATTCTAAGTATTACATTTAAACCTTGGGATTGATTTTCTTCTAATGAAAAGACTTAAAGCGCAGTTCGTACCTGTGCAATATAAAGTCGGATAAATTTTAATGTAATTTGAAGTAATAATTAACAGCTTATTTTTTTTATCTGTAATTATATGTTGTTACCTCTCATCAACAAAAGCGTGAATTGTAAACTGAAATCACACAAGGAACAGAACCACGTATGATGAGCCGTCACAAATGTTGCACCAAAATTCAGTACAGGACAAAATTATAATTGGCTAAAACTGGATAGCCTGTCGCCTGATTAGCTTCATGGGAAGGCATGCATAACACTAACGCTCTCTCTCTCTCTCTCTCTCTCTCTCTCTCTCTCTCTCTCTCTCTCTGTTTATGACTATGATGTTTATTACCACACAAGGCAATTTTGTGACAAGCACTACATTGGAAATAACACCATGAATGAACTTCGCAGTTTACGATAAATTTAGTAAGCTTCTCCAAATTCGCTTTTACCATGCCCAATATATTTCACTTCAGTGGCTTATCGAGTCAATAAAGGATTGGCTCTCTGAACTCTAAATTGAAAGCAGAGCTGGTAAAATAATGCTTGGAGTTACAAACAGCCGGTACAATTGTTCCGAGTAAAACTGGTAAGCGATAGTTGTTATATCTTTTTCACCAATCTGTGTATTCATCCAAACGTAAATATTGTGTTTCTGTTGAAAATTCCATATACAGTAAGTCATTGCCATTTGATAGATATACAGGAGTTATAGAATTATAAATACGCTGCACTTGATCGTTTATAACTTTATGTGCATAGATTATTTAAGGTAGTTAGGTTGGTAAATTTGGAACAACTGATTCCTCCGAACTATTTCAAGCAACAGGTCACCATTATTTTTGTTCATCTGGTCCTGTTTCCTGGTATACTTTGGAGTAATCAAGGCACTCTAATGTACCAAATGTAAACTATCCCCTTAATGGGTACTACACGGATACGGCTACAAACATAAGGTTATCACAATCACTCACTTTCATCACCATCACCACCACTAAGAACAATATCATCATCAGTATATACCATCACTAACAACATCCTCCATTTTCACCATCACCTTCATAATCTCCATTTTCATAAGCACCACCACATTCACCTTCAACTCCACTTTCACAAATATCACCACCACCACAATACCTTCACCTTCTCCACCTTCACAATTATCACCACCACACTTTCGCCATCACCACCACATCTTCACCTTCTTCACTTTCACAATTATCACCACCACACCTACCTTCACCTTCTCCACTTTCACAATTATCACCACCACACCTACCTTCACTTTCTTCACTTTCACTAAGGACCCTGTGATCGTATATGAAAATTGGAGGCTTCTGCAGATTCCTCCTGACCATGACACGAAACAAACTCATTCCCTGTAGGTAGTGTTCTGTGGCAATATTTTGAGGGACTCGTTTATCTCCAATTTTCTGACTACATCACAGGGTCCCTTAAAGGTTTTGGTGCCCGTCCCCCTCACAACAAGCACTGGTATAGACGCGTTCTGTCTTTTTCTTTTTTCCTCTCTTTTTTCCTCTCTTTTTTCCTCTTTACTTTCTCTCTATCTCTCTTTACTTTCTATCTCTCTTTACTTTCTATCTCTCTTTACTTTCTATCTCTCTTTACTTTCTCTCTCTCTTTACTTTCTCTCTCTCTTCTCTTTACTTTCTCTCTCTCTTTATTTTCTCTAATTTCTCTCTTTATTCTCTATTTTCTCTCTTTACTTTCTCTCATTTCTTTTTCTGTCGGTCTTTCCTCATTGCATAAAAATTATCAAATCGTCTTCATGATACCCACATTTTAGATTTTATTTCTCCAGTCTCATAATCATCTTTCTTGCTCATTTTCAGGTTACAAAATACATATTCTTTCTTCCCATGTCCATGATTGTATTTTGTTCTGCTTTTTTAATCTTAAATATTTTCATGTTTATCATAACTTTTTCCTCATCATCACACCTCACTTCATCGTTTGCCTCTCGCACTTATCCTTTCTGCTTCACCGTCTTTTTCCTGGCAAGGCTCCATCGTCATTTAACTCTGTAATTTTTATGTACATTTACTTTCTCCAGCTTAATCTTCTTGTCCTTTGCTTAGCCTCGTTCTTTCGCTCTCTTTCCCCATTATTCCTCGTCTCATTCTACAGGTTGTATTTTATTCATACTGTGCTTATTTTTATCCTAGCTACATCTCGTTCCCATCTTGACACCCTTTCTCATCTCGCTTTCATTTCTTATTCATAAACCCAGCTTGTTCATATCCCCCATCCTCATACTACATTAACCAACTCTCATATTTTCTCTTAACCATCACTGCAGCCTCCCCTTACTCTTTATTCACACTGCCTCTAGATACATCTCTTCTCCCATCCTTATTTAATCTTTCCCCTTTTCTTCCTCACTCTTCTTTTCCCATCAACCTACTCCACTCTTCATCTCTTATCTCCCTCCATCACCCATCACCACACCACACAGCACCTCGCACCATTTCACTCTCTCATCTTCCCCGCTCCCCACTACTCCCAGGAGCCGAGAAAGTCCCATTCCGGAATCTGATCTAAAGTTGCACAACCCCCCTCGCTATTTCCTGCACTCAGCTAAGCCTTATGTTCTCTCCTGTGTTTTGTAGTACACGACGTTCTCCCTCTGGTCCCTTTCCTCTGCACCTGCTTCTGCTCCTCCCTACATATGCCTTTTTCATTTGTTCTTTTCCAATCGAGCTTCTGTTCCTGTTTCCCTGTCTGGACCTTCCCAAGATCCTGTTTTCGACTTTGCACATGTCCTTGTTTCTGCCTCTATGTCTGCCTTTGCTGGAGCTCCATCTTCTTTCATACTTCTGATGCAGCCCCTCAGAATATTCGTTCCTTTGCATCTTCCCATGTCCCTACTCCTTGCCCCCTTTTCAATCTCTTATTACCTGTCCCCCATGTATGCCAATGTCCTTACCTCTGCGTCTACCCATGGTCCTTTCCTTGTGTCTATCTGTCTTTCTACGTTCGTCCCCTGTCTCTTATATTTACGTATCTCCGTCCCTGCTCCTGCCCTCTTCCCTAATACTGTTCTGTCCAGACCCCAGCGTCCATCCATTTCTCTGCTCCAGGCATCTTTTTCCGCCATCACAGGAGGGTCGGGTAGAAAAGACTGGATGCAGAACCAGAAATGTTATGCACTTCTATTCCTTTTGCGAGACCACATGAAGAGACTTATACCGAAAACATTCAGTAGCTTCTAAAATGGAATTGTTAGTGAAATGAACAACAACCTCAGAGCTGGACCTGTAGGCCTATATTATTTTGATGACACGATTCATGTGACTGTGTGAACTGGTACTTGGGTGGAAGCTAATCATAAGAATCATTGCAGTTATCTTCCCGCGAACAAAAGAAAATATGACTGGAACTTCAAGAACGTGTGGTCCATAACTCCATCATTTAACAAAGCATCATCACATTGCCAACACACCAACCAACCAGGCTTCTCACATCAGCCACATTGCCGCCACCACCACACCACGCCTTCCTCCCACCACACTACCACATTAGAACCAGGCAGCTCCCCCGTCCCCCCTTCCCTTTCCCCCCTCTTCCCCTCTCTCCCTTCCCCCCTCTCCCTTCCCCCCTCTCCCTTCCCCCCTCTCCCCTCCAACCCCCCTTCCCCCTGCCAACCTCCCCGCCAGTGTACGAAGCAAGAAGAACTATTTACTTTTTACTGTTACTGGCTCGAACGTTCCTCTTTATCATTGCTTACTTTTTTTTTTACGCTGTTAATTTTACTCATGCAGACATTGCCATTAGACTATTTCGTTGTATTTCTTAGCTACGGCTACCCGACCAACAAATGGCTTTCCTTACTCGTTACTCATTTTAGAATACGGTAAACCAGCTAAAAAGTTACGTATAGAAGTATTTATTATTAATATTTTTTCCACTTGGGATCAAACTAATATTTTCAAGTATATTTCTTTCCGCCATCCACAAGCAGATGATGGCTACAGTAAAATATTTGGTCATGGGAAGGAAATAAGCAATGTGACGTTTCCTTAAGGTGGTAATCACTTGTGAGTATATTGGAGGGCTACTGATTCCTCCAAACTTATATGCCAGGAAACAAACGACCCCAGTGTATCTAATAGGGGATCTATCTGTTTGGTGGCATAATTTGGAGGAATCACTATATAGCCCATCATCACTTTACCAACAACAGACTCCTCCCTTTACCCTTGATGCGGGCCACAGCTGCAGCGGAGAATATTTCCTTCGATTCCTCATCCACTACAGCTGGAAAGAAACAACCCGGGGTATGTTTTCTTTCATCATAATTCTCCCCCCCCCCCCCTTCTCTTCCCTTAAAGATCTCCGATAAGGTACGAGGAGAGAAAATACCAGTAGCAACAATTAGCTGAAAACTAATGCTTTGTTAATTTTAGGAAAAGGAACAAAAGTTACTACTAACCCTCGTGGAAAATTCAGCCACCTTATTGATATTTGAAGATATTATTCCAGGCTGAGAAACCTAACCTAACCTAACCAAACAACTAAAAGTTTCTCGGCCTGGATACTATTATTCCCTACGACCCTGTCCCCCGAGTTCATTCTTATGCTGTATGAACCTCGGAACACCTTGGAAATTAATGACTGGGAACTCTTCATTGCTGTGAATTATTCTTTATAGTGTATTGATTCCTCTTCAATGACTTGGCTGGATAATTAATAACTGGTTGGTTGGTTGGTGTTTATGGTGGGGTAATAAATCACGAGAAATACGTTTTGTTATTGTTGTACTACAAAGCTGATTAATTTTATTTCACTTCAACCCAAAACTCTCTATACCTAACAGCTTCGTACTTTTGTTGGCCAATTTTTGTGTGTGGAGTGGTTCTCTTCTCATGGGAAACGTGAGCTTATAATACTCGATGTGAAAAAGTTCTTACACTGCATGCAATATTAAGAGTTGTATAAATGTTTGACGAGGAAAATCTGAAAAACTGAGAGAGAGAGAGAGAGAGAGAGAGAGAGAGAGAGAGAGAGAGAGAGAGAGAGAGAGAGAGAGAGAGAGTATGTGTGAAGAGAAAGTGGTGAAAGGAAGATAGGAGTGTGTGGAGTAACGAAGTGAATAGAGGGGAGTCTATTGATTGGTTGATTAAAGAGGATAAAAAGTAAGGAGAGTTGGGTTGTTGAAGAAGAACTAAAAAGAGAGGAGGTAAAGAATGGTGAGGGGGGAAGGCGAGTGTAATTGTGGGTTTGCGGAATGACATTGAGAAAACCCTGAACTCTATGAAGGCAGAGAATAAAACGAAGGCAATGAATGAAGCAAAGTGAATATATGAATGAAAGCAATGAAAGGTTGAGTGACTGATGTAAAATATTGAAAATGGAGTGAAAAATGAGAAAAGGCAAGTAGAGGGTTCAGTGAAATAAACTTTAAAGAACATGGAGAATAAATCTTTGTTGTAAATGATTGACTGACTGACTGACTGACTGAGTGACTGACTGACTGACCTGGCTTGGGTCCCGCCATGGTGTGCCGGCCTGGGTAGGTCAGCAGCAGCAGCACCGCCTTCAGCAGCAGGCAGTAGGACACCCGCATTCCTCCTCAGCAAGCGTTCACCAACCAACCCCCTACCAATTCCCACCACCACAACAACACACACAGTTATCTATCTCCCCACTTTCACCCTTTCTTCCAACACACTTAGTCACCGTACCCAAGCCTCCTTCACAACAACAAAAGAATTCAACCACTGTCACCTGCACCCTACTTTCATAATCTTTTCCAATACACTCACCACCTTACTTTCATAATCTTTTCCAATAAACTTATCACCATATCGTACCCACACACTCCACCACTGCGACATAAAAGTTCAGCACTATTGTATCACTTCCTTTACTACAACATGAGAGGAGTTCAATACTTTTCACTAAAACATAAGACTTAATTAAATACTATCACCCGCTTCTCACCACAAGAGGGAGCTCGGCATTGTCACTCTCTTTACACCACCACACACAGTCTGTTTCTCACTCCCATACACAGATCGTTATGACGTGGGTTAATGGTTCTTTAGAGTACATGAGACTTCAGCTAAGCTCCTCTGTGTTTCCTCTGTTCTCTTTGTGTGTTGACGACAGAGGATCTCTTCTCGGTGTTCTATAATCATTAACATCACAAGATTAGCATTATAACTTTTTTGTCTTTTGTATCATGCTTCTTTGATTATAATAACTTTTTTTTTTAATGTTTTCTGCCATATCATCAATTTCTTTTGTCAAATCGTTTTCATAATTACCACTACCTATATATATCAACTGGGTATCATATTTTTACAATGATGATTTTTGTATTCTTTCATTCCAGAGGTAAGGTGTTGGTTGATATCTCGTCCCCTTGAAGGAATACCGTGGCTTCTGAATCTCAAGGTACAGTGCACTTGATTAATGTTCTTGTGTGTGGGGTGTTTACCATGACGAGAGAATACAAGGAACCAAGAACCATTATTTAGGTGTGATACAGTGAGTTGGTTGGTATTGATGCTTTTCACGTCCAGATCGGTTTTTAGGTGACGAAAGCATTAATCATATTCTGAACTGATATGTAGACTTAGAGTTTATGAAAAGATCGAAATAATATATATATGAAAAGTTCGAATATACTTTTTACTTGGAAAATCGAGGAAATAGAAGTTTTGGGTCTCCTTTGATACGAGTTTATTGCCTTTTTATGCTTACTTCACACTTCAGAAAAGATGGTAATTTTAACCCTGACTTCAGCATGGTAGTAGTAGTAACTCTTGAAGCATAGTGGTAGGCAGTTGCTGTGACTTCACTGAGACATTGTTGTAGCCAGTGATGGTGATGGATGAAAACATTAGTCTCCACACTGCCCTCTGGCTCCCTCCTCCATTTTGCACTGGGGAAGTTATGGGGCGTGTCAGTCATGCCTTTCTGCCTGCAAGAAAATGGAAAGGAGAGAGGAGTGGTTATTCAAAACGTCTGGGGAGTTACAGCTGTTGACATTTAATTATGTATTTCTCTAAAAATTTGGAAATGATATATAAATACTCTGGAATTTTTACAGCAGTATTTGTGTATAACGAGGAAATTCTTAAACAGCACACACAGTCTTAACTTCAGCTATATGCAGAACAAATATTCTCCAAAAGAGGTATTTGTATATTTAGTTAAACGAATATACAAATTTATTTTTAAGCTTCGAAGTCCAGTTAATGTATTTGATCTGACTAGCACATTTGAGTTCAGTATAACGGTTTGGATGGAAGTGATTATTTATTATTACCACTATAGATTACAAAACCTAAACGTAACATTTACTTTAAGAGAACGCAGATACTACTTATGACATTCTCACGACCAACAATCTATATATCCACTGACTCTCTTTTATTACATCACCCCAATATTCTTTCTATCGTAAGTCAGACAAATGTACGAAGAGATACATTGGGAAACTGGCCATACAGTATGTGTCTAATGGCCTCTGTAATCACTGAATGTGGAGGACGCCGGCTGTGGTCAAAGATAAAAACTTTCCCCCTTGTCTAGGCAATACCAGGAGCAGTCAGAGCTTTTATTAGTTTCCTCGATAAAAAGGGAAGTGGGCCTAAATAACATGAGGGCTGTTTTATTTTTATTTATTTTTATTTTTTATGTTCTGACACCGGACATAGGCTTCATCAATCCCATTACCGTGGCCCGGGTCAATTGCTGCTCTCACACACACACACACACACACACACACACACACACACACACACACACACACACATGTCACGGCATCCGAACTGGTACCCAGCCACAGAGGAAGGGAAGTGAGGGTAATTCCCATATACTGCAGCTGTTATGGTGCTAGCAAGGGTGTTTTACGACGTTTGGTGGCCTTATAGTTAGTGCCTGAAACTCTATGAAGAAGAACAAATATTCTCATCCCCTTATCTGAGACGATTCGATCTCCCGACCATAGGTTACGAGTCCAGAACACTAACCATTCAGCCACCTCCCACACGTATTATATATTATAATATATTATCATGTATATGTGTTAAAATTAAGTGTATTGGTATATTGAATTGGACTGAAGTTCATAATCTGATGGTTTTCTCATATGTTTACTCTCGTGACAATGGATGAGAACTTTTGGTTTTCATTTGTGTGTGGTGGGAGTAGAGTCTGAAAATGTGTGATAAAGTCTGGTGTGGTGTAGTGTGGTGAGGACTGGTGTGGTGTAGTGTGGTGAGGACTGGTGTGGTGTAGTGTGGTGAGGACTGGTGTGGTGTAGTGTGGTGAGGACTAGTGTGGTGAGGACTGGTGAGGACTGGTGTGGTGTAGTGTGGTGAGGACTGGTGTGGTGTAGTGTGGTGAGGACTGGTGTGGTGTAGTGTAGTGAGGACTGGTGTAGCGTGATAAGGACTGGTGTGGTGTAGTGTGGTGAGGACTGGTGTGGTGATGACTGGTGTAGTGTGATAAGGACTGGTGTGGTGTAGTGTGGTGAGGACTGGTGTGGTGTAGTGTAGTGAGGACTGGTGTAGCGTGATAAGGACTGGTGTGGTGTAGTGTGGTGAGGACTGGTGTGGTGATGACTGGTGTAGTGTGATAAGGACTGGTGTGGTGTAGTGTGGTGAGGACTGGTGTGGTGTAGTGTGGTGATGACTGGTGTAGTGTGATAAGGACTGGTGTGGTGTAGTGTGGTGAGGACTGGTGTGGTGTGGTGTAGTGATGACTGGTGTAGTGTGATAAGGACTGGTGTGGTGTAGTGTGGTGAGGACTGGTGTGGTGTGGTGTAGTGATGACTGGTGTGGTGTAGTGTGGTGAGGACTGGTGTGGTGTGGTGTGGTGTGGTGAGGACTGGTGTGGTGTAGTGTAGCGAGGACTGGTGTGGTGTAGTGTGGTGAGGACTGGTGTGGTGTAGTGTGGTGAGGACTGGTGTTGTGTAGTGTAGTGAGGACTGGTGTGGTGTAGTGTGGTGAGGACATGGTGAGGAGTTCTGGAGTGATGACTGGGGTGATGTGGTGGAGAGTGGAGTGATGGCACCTGAGGGAGGGGGCGTGAGGGCCTGGGTGAAGCTTCAGAGCCTTGCCTGTCTGTCACCAATGAAAAATGAAGGGAATATTGGGCCATTATACCGTCCCTCATGGAGCCAAGGACAGAGGCACGCACTTGTGAATGAAGGAGAAAGAAGCCAGCCAGTCTTAGGATAAAAAGTAACGCCTATACTTTGTCAGTCGATGGAGACTTGTGATGACGATTGATTTTTATATACTAAGCCTGAATACGATAGTCTGAGATACAAATAAACAGATTTACCGTTAACTAAAAGATACGAAAAGTCAGGTATTATCTGTATACTCCCTACAGAACTGACTGGTAAAATATTAACTCTGTCTCTACAAAATTACGTAAGAATTATGACTGATTTGTATAATTTCTACAAGATTAATTAATGGACTGGGGTTTACTTAATTTAAAAAGCAATCAAACGTTGAGGCAAGAATTAATAATAATATAGACAATGAGGTGTGTAGCAAAATTAGAATATAATATTTCCGTCAGGTATTGCTTGGTAACATGCTTTATTTTCCAATATTGTGGTGGGAGACTTTCAATTCCTCGTCGCCTACGGGTTATAGTGGTTGTCAGTGTTGTCTTTGTCTTGTCAGTTGCCTCATAGACTCGTATTCTTCAGGGCAAGACTCGATACTCAATACTCAACACATCCACAAAGGAATACAAAGGAAGTACAGGCAACAGGAGGCCCATAGTGACCTTTTACGAGGTTACCTGTTTATCTACGTTAATCTAGACTACGTGTTGAAGATAGGACATGGGATATATTTTGTCCTTTTTATCTGTATCAAAAATCATCGTGCTTTAGTCGTAGCTGCCACTATGGTTATTTATCGACGTTACAAGCCCTGGGAATCTGATTGAGACTTATTCGTGCACGACCAAATGTTGTTCAGCACTAATTACCCGCATAGAACTTAGGGATCAATAGACCTGGAATGAATTGATATGAGGGTTACCATCAAAGAGCTGATGATTGATGCTATAATATATTTATTTGAGGTGTGTAAAATTGTTGCCATAAACGAAAGTTGTACACTTTAATTGTTGGTTTTTGCAACATATACACCATCTCCATAATTAATCTACTTTGTTTTCATTACATTGTGTGCCAATGAAAAATATCACATCGGAAATTTGTCAATTATCCAACCATAGACTCTATTATGCAAATATATCCATCATTGGTGGGAGATTAATTCATACTTGAAAAAGAAGCACGTAGCACTGTGGAGTTGTCATATGACGTAATTATTTACAACATTGTGAAATAATTTGTTTCCGTATTACTACTATGTATGAGAATCACTAAAGCTTGAGATGTTTAAAAAACTCTCAATCACTTTCCTGGCCTCCTCCTCTTTCCCCTTCTCCTTTGCAAGCATTAGCAATATTCACCACTAATGGCTGATTGGCCGGCCCCTCGGAACCCATAATGTTATACCATTAATCTTCATTAGCGCAGTGAGAGAGCTTTTTAAAATAAATCTATATGCATGAGAGTGATGGTTTTGGCCGGCAAGATGACACAGATGAAGGGTAGGAGATAATGGTTAAAATTATCTGAGAAACACAGTATTGGGTATTCTTGTATTTCGTGCTTGAATTGTACCTGAAAAGATCCAAAACGACACTGAACCTGTCTTAGCCTATTTTTATGGAAGTTTTAAAAATTACGTCTTGCTCCTGTACTCGTGATTTGTAGAAATGGGAGGTGAAGGCGAATAGAGAGACAGTGTTAGAGGGAAAGACGTGTAGGTGACAACACAGTAAAGGTCAGACGGAAATTGATGTGAACCAGAGTAGAGAAAAAGTAATGACGGTAGAATACAGTGGCAGTGTACAAGAGAGAGGAGAGAGAGAGAGAGAGAGAGAGAGGAGAGAGACGAGAGCGAGAGAGCGAGAGAGAGAGAGAGAGAGAGAGAGAGACGAATATTACACAGTGAATGAAAGAGGCGAGCGAGATTGAAAAGTGATGGCAAGTGATACACAAGCTCCTTTTCAACTGTATTCTCAGCTCATACTCTCTCTCTTCTCTCTCTCTCTCTCTCCTCTCTCTCTCTCCTCCTCAGTCTCTCCTCTCTCTCTCTTCCTGGTTTATTTTTGGCCACGGAAACCAAACCACGCACAGTGGTTTGAATGGCGGAGGTGTCAGTGGACCCATAAAGTCGTCCCATACAGGCATCACACCTACAGGAAAAGCCGATCAACACAGGAGAAAATCCCTTGGCCAGTGTAAGGGAGGTATACAAGTTTTCCGACTCGAAATGTTGTTACGTGGAATATTGTCGTTTTTTTGGTTTGTTATTTTTTTCATCTTTTAGTTTTGTTAAAAAAAATGTGATTGTAGTAAAAAGGTAGCCGTATGAATAATTATTTTTTTCTACTGTATGGTGGAATGTTAAAAAAAAAAAAATAATGTGTTTGTATTAAAAAGGTAGCCGTATGAATAATTATTTTCTTCTACTCTATGGTGAATGTTAAAAAAAAAAAATAATAATAATAATAAGGTGATAATATTAAAAAGGTAGCCGTATGAATAAAGATTTCTTTTATTGTATGGTGAATATAAAAAAAAAAATAATGTGTTATGTAGGAAAAGGTAGTCGTATGAATAATTATTTTTCTCTACTGTATGGTGAATGTTAAAAAAAAAAAAATAAAAAAAAAAAATAAAAAACTAAAAAAAAAATAATAATAATAATAATAATAATAATAATGTTTATTGTAGGAGAAAGGTAGCCGTATGAATATTTTTTTTTTTTTTTTCTATGGTGCATGTTGGGTTTTGTTAATTAAATATATTGTTATATTTTGTATACGGAAGTGGTGACGTGTGTGTGTGTGTGTGTGTGTGTGTGTGTGTGTGTGTGTGTGTGTGTGTGGTGTGTGTGTGTGTGTGTGTGTGTGTGTGTGTGTGTGTGTGTGTGTGTGTGTGTGTGTGTGTATGTATGTGTGGGTAGCAGTTGACCTGGGCCACGGTAACGGGGCTTGATAAATGCCTATGTCCAGCGTCGAAACATAAAAAAAAAAAAAAAAAATGTACTTTATAATTTCATGTAGTTGAAAAATTAAATAGAGTGGTTAGCGATGCAATAAAAGTATTTCTAGACACATAATATTATATACAGTATTTTGGATAACACACATAATTCACCTGCCACAATACAACAGTTTTGATCATACGGTTATGGGAGAGGATTATACTCTATTATTTAAGGGGGTGCGGGAGTAGGGAGGGAGGAGGGATTGGGTGGGGGGTGCTGGAAATAGGGGGACAGGCTTGGGGGTGGGGTTAGATAAGCCTGTCCCCTATTCCCGCACCCCCCGACCCCCCTACCAAGCCTGTCCCCCTACTTCCCGCAACCCCCCAAAAAAACCTGCACCCTCCTAAAACCCCCGCACCCCCCAAAACCCACCGCAACCCCCCTAATCCCCTAACCCCCCCCCCCCCCAAAACCCAACGCACCCCCCTAAACCCCCCCCCCCCCCCCCCCAAGCCTGTCCCCCCCTATTCCCGCACCCCCTTAACCATGAATATTTCAAGCACGATATTTCGTTTAGTTTACCAAAGTCAATATATAATTAATAACCTGGTATTCATTATGTAAACAGTATATGTTTAGCCATAGATTTGATAATAATTTATTGATATTGATTGAGTATAAAAGATGCACAAACATAAATAATATAGCACACACAGGCTCACACTACATACAATTGCACACATGTAACTTTTGTACTCTGGCACCACATATATAGTTATTAACAAAACTGAAAACCACATAATATATATAAATATTTGCATACGACTAATTTAAAAGTGTGTGTACAGTACTTGTGTGTTTGGATGAACTTCTGTGTACGATCGAGTACAGTAACACCAAGTCAGTGCCAGCTAAGTTAATCTGCATGTGTGGTCTTTTTGTGTACATGTGAATTTGTATGAGAACAGTAACATCCACTCATAAGTATTGTTCGTTCGACTAATCAAGCTTGAGTGGAGATGAGATGAAGACATTTTGCCCCTCACTGTAAATGGCATGAGGATGATAGAGAGGTGATGAATTGGGTTGGGTTGGTGTGAGTCATGCAGGGAGGAGAAGACTGATAGGAGACGAAGGCAAATTTATAGAGAGGGGAGGGATGGAAGAATGGCTGATGTAAGGAGAGGCGAGGTCATCAAGGAAGGGACGTATGCATTATATTGAAGTCCGTAAAGAATGAGAGGTTTTGTAAAATACGATTGGTGGAGGAATGACTTATAAGGTGAAAGGGATGCATGCAGAAAGATATTTAGCAGACGTTTCACCTCTAATAATTAAGAAAGATAGAAAGATACATAGATAGATAGATAGATAGAGATAGACTAGATAGATAGAGAGATAGATAGATAAATAGATAGATAGATAGAGGGGATAACTATAGGTGGAGAGACTAATGGAGAGAGAGAGAGATAAAGAAACTAGAGAGATTTAAAGAGAGAGAGAAATAGGAGAGAGTGGAGCAAGCAGCCTTTCACAAGTTAAAGGATGGATTAGACAAGATAAGTTTAATTTGATGAAGTGGATAAGGTACGTGGAGGGATTTAAGGGTCGGGGTGTAGGAGATGTAGTGGCGGCCTTAATTAACTAAGCTGTGTGATGGCTGAGTCGTTTAGCTGAGGCAGAACCGTTGTGGGTGTGGAAGAGAGGGTGTGTGTGGGAAGATGTGTGCTTGTGTGTGTGTGGGAAGATGTATGTGTTTTGTATGTGTGGGAAGATGTGTGTTTGTATGTGTGTGTGTGTGGGAAGATGTGTGTGTGGGTAGATGTGTTTGTGTGTGTGTGTGTGGTGTGTGTGTGTGGAAGATGTGTGTGTGTGTGTGTGTGGGGAGATATGTGTGTGTGGTGGTGGGGGGAGATGTGTGTATGTGTGTGTGTGAGTGGGAAGATGTGTGTGTGTGTGTGTGTACGAAGATGTGTTTGTGTGTGGGAAGATGTATGTGTGAGATGATGTGTTTGTGAAGATGTGTGTGTGTGTGTGGGAAGGTGTGTGTTAGTTTGGGAAGATATGTGTGTGTGTGAGAACATGTGTGTGTTTGGAAGAGGGTGTGTGGGAAGATGTGTGTGTGTGGGGGGGGGGAGATATGTGTGTGTGTGGGGGGGGGGAGATATGTGTGTGTGGGAAGATGTATGTGTTTGTGTGGTTGGTAAGAATGTGTGTGTGAGGATGATGTGTATGTGTGTTGGGAAGATGTGTGTGTGTGTGTGTGTGTGTGTGTCAGTGAACGTGGAAGTAGAATGGGAGAGAGGTTTGAGAGTCAGAGAAGTGAGTGTGTAGTGGAGGGTGTGGTGAGAGTGTGAGAATGAGTGGAGTGGGTTAAGAGAGAGTACAAGTAAGAGGAGTTGGGAGACTTTATAGTTGGGAATGGAAGAAATCTGGGAGTTAATAAAAGTGAATGTAGTTTGAAAAGAGGGATAAGTGGAGAGAGTAAAATAGATTCGGTAGAGTGGAAAGGATTGGAGGGCTGGGATAGGATAGGTAGAGTAGAGTGGAACTACCGCAAAAGTTTGAGGGAATGGAAAGAACTCTGACAGATTAAATGTCGACTGGAGACCGAAACCAGGCTTGAAATAAAATTGGGTAGTTTATATATATATATATATATATATAATATTTATTATATATATTATAGATAGATAGATAGATAGATAGATACTAGACAAGGTTTTGAGATGATAAAAAATGAAAGAAGAGTCGAGAAAGGGCGAGCGCCATCGATAAACATATTAACTTTGAACATTTGGTGCAAGTCAAACTCAATATCATTGCTGTAATTTGAAATTTTCACTGCCATCAATTAATAATCCGATTACAAATAGTCTACGAATTGATGTTATGAAAATGCCGGATATTGGGTCCCATTAATTGTTCCAATTTTAAACCTGTTGTAAGCATGGCAGAAATAGAAATAATTGCGAAATTGTGGATGCAATTGTAAACTAACCAGGTTACGTTAATGTACAGTGTTTGGAACGGTTGTTTTAGGCCCTGGGTTACAACACATAAATTGGAGAGTTTACATAACCTGACCTGACCTAACCAGACCAACCTAACCTAGACCTGACCTAACCTAACCTGACCTCCTGACCTGACCTGACCTGACCTAACTGACCTGACCTAACCTAACCTAACCTAACCTAACCTAACCTCATACGAGTACAGTCACCATCAAATGACAATACCACACCTTGATATCTTATGACGCAAAAATTAAATTGAGCACAGTAGGTTCGATGTCCGAGCTCCCCTCAGTAAAAGTGGTGTGAGTCTGAGCGTATGATCGTGTGTTATGCGCAGTAGGTACTTACGTATGTGTA
>JAWQEG010005545.1:0-30284 GCA_033782935.1 Petrolisthes cinctipes | reverse complement strand
AATTTTCCCAAGGCTGATCTTTGCATGCTTCTTCAACTTACAATTCTCACTATTTTCTCTGCCTCAAAGCCTCTGTGTGACACATTCTCTGCACGAGGCTTAATTCTCTCTCTCTCTCTATGATTCTCACAGGTAGGCTGGCTTCTTTCTGTCTGGATTAGTCAGCCCTGCTTCTCTTTACAAATTTCACCCATAGAAAAGTCCCCATAGCAAGTGAGAGTGAGCATTAAAATACCAAGTCATATACTGAGTAACGAACGTAAACTTCAGTGATGAATATAAATGTATCAAGAGACGAATAAAAGTACCATAACAAATGGAATTATAACATGTGCTAGCATTCAGATAAACACAATTGTTGCTACTAAAAAGGGAACAAAGTAAATATATACACGAACATTTCTTAAGTACCATACTGTACATGCCAAGTCAACAGCGTTTTATAGAAAATATCTCATCCTTCAAATATCTTTAAAAAAAAGAAAAAGCAACACGTAAATAACTTACTTGGAGAAGAGGAGCTCATGACAGTCATACATAAAAAGCCCCTCATAATTAGCTTACTCGAACCCAAAAAAGAGCACGTAATTGGCGTACTGTACGAAAGCGAGTGGTATCCTCTCAGGGACGACAAGCGCGGCACATGAATAAAAGATGGGGGTTAATGAAGATCTAGTGGCCTTATTACCTATAGAGACGAGTGTGGGCCGCAGTGATGGATGTGGGCAAGCCTCGACCCTCACCTACCAACCGCGACGAGGAAGAGGCCGAGGTGAGGTGAGGGAAGAGGTCGTCGTGAGGAGGGAAGGGGGATGTGAGGAGTGGAGGGGGACGTGAGGAGTGGAGGGGGTCGTGAGTAGTTGAGGGGTCGTGAGGAGTTGAGGGGTCGTGAGGAGTGGAGGGGGTCGTGAGGAGTGGAGGGGGGTCGTGAGGAGTGGAAGGGGGACGTGAGGAGTTGAGGGGCCGTGAGGAGTTGAGGGGCCGTGAGGAGTGGAGGGGGTCGTGAGGAGTGGAAGGGGGTGTGAGGGGTGGAGGGGTCGTGAGGAGTGGAGGGGGTCGTGAGGAGTGGGAAGGGGTCGTGAGGAGTGGGGTGGGACGTGAGGAGTGGAGGGGGTCGTGAGGAGTGGAGGGGGTCGTGAGGAGGGGAAGGGGGACGTGAGGAGGGAAGGGGTCGTGAGGAGTAAAGGCTGTATGTGGTGAGAGGGTCGTGAGGAGTGGAGGGGGTCGTGAAGAGTGGAGGGGTCGTGAGGAGGGAAGGGGTCGTGAGGAGTGGAAGGGGTCGTGAGGAATGACGGGGTCGTGAGTAGGGAAGGGTTGTGAGTATAAGCAACAAAACACTAACACCTTAATCATTTAATGTCCGTCCTTCAAGATCTTAAATATGATGCAATGCAAAAAATAAGGCCATTATCGTCTGACAATTTGACATTCAAGAGTTTTATGGTGCCCGTTAAATTATACACATAATGACTATAACTGAGGCAGAATTACACTGTACATACATACATAAATTTTATCACTGTTAACTTCAGACCATTTTATTCACCTAACAAGAGACCATTGACATCTATCATATAGGTAACCAACAGACCGAACAAGCGACAGGACATTTGATATTACCTGTAAGTAGAAATTATGAAAGAGACTTAGTTTGATCCTACACCTTATAATATCCTTCAAGAACATGAAAATATCCGAGATTATTCCGTAGACTGTATCAAGGCAGAAAAAGATGGTGACGAGTGATACAGTAAGATCTCTATAATATACTAACGTAATTATCACACAAAACAGGTCCAGTAAATCACTTAGTCTATGAATAAATAATGTAATGAATAATAATGAATAATAGTAATGAATAGTAGAAGCCTGAGTAAACAACACAACACAAACAGACACATCAAGAAACCGGACACACACACACACACACACACACACACACACACACACACACACACACACACACACACACACACACACACACACACACACACACACACACACACACACACACACACACAACACAAACATCAAGACACCGGACACACACACACACATACACACACACACACACACAACACAGACAACACAAACATCAAGACACCGGACACACACACACACACACAACACACACACACACACACACAACACACACACACACACACACACACACACACACACACACACACACACACACACAACACAAACAGAGACAACATCAAGACACCGGACACACACACACACACACACACACACACATACATAAACAAATTACAACCCGACGTGACTCACCGCAGCCCCATTGACGGCAGCCACAAGTTAGGGTACAGTAGCAGTCTTCAGTCAGTCAGTCAGTCAGTCAGTCCACCCGTCAACACAGTCAGTCATTTACTCCACCTGTCCTCTCACTCAGTCACTCCACCTGTCTATCTACTCACTCCACCTACTCACTCAGTCACTCCACCTGTCCATCTACTCACTCCACCTACTCACTCAGTCATTCTACTCGTCCACTCACTTTGTCAATCCACCCGTCCACACAGCCACTCATTCCACCAGTCCACTTATTCAGTCACTCACTCCACTCGTCCACCCACTCATTCACTCAACCCTTCCACCCACTCATTCACTCCACCCTTCCACCCACTCATCACTCCACCCTTCCACCCACTCATTCACTCCACCCTTCCACCCACTCATTCACTCCACCCTTCCACCCACACATTCACTCCACCCGTCCACCCACTCATTCACTCCACCCTTCCACCCACTCATTCACTCCACCCTTCCACTCACTCATTCACTCCACCCATCCACCCACTCATTCACTCCACCCGTCCACCCACTCCACCCGTCCACCCACTCCACCCGTCCACCCACACATTCACTCCACCCTTCCACCCACTCATTCACTCCCCTATTACTCGTGACTGTACACTTGCAATCCAAAATATGTATCCAGGCTTGCTTCGAATAGCCTGATCGAGTATTAAGCGAACTCAAGCAAATATGAAACAGGATAAGCGTTGTAATTGGTTCACTCGTATGTCAAATGATTCGATACTTCAACAAGACCTGGATACAAATTTTGGATTGTGAGTTTAAATACAATGATTCCTGGCGAGAGTGAGGGCAAGACACACAGACACACAGACACGTCAGCTGGCGTGGGTAAAACAATAAGAAACTAACCCCGCCCCCCGCACCCCTGCCCCCCTCCCCCACCCCATCTCGTCTTCCCCCATTCCTCCCACCCCTACACCAACCCATCTCCTCTTCCCCACTCCTCTCCTCCACTCCCTACCCCTCCCCATTCCCCACTCCTCCACACCTCCTCTCCTCTCCCCCCATTCCTCCCCCACTACTACACCTACCCCATCTCCTCTTCCCCACTCCTCCACCCCTCTTCTCCTCTCCCCCCACTCCTCCCCCACCCCTATACACCCACTCGCCACCCAACACGCCATCACCCAATTATCATATCCTTTCCACAGTCACGCTCAGTTGTTCTCCTCCACTCTTTTTTTCTCTAAACTGTAAACTCGGTAAAGATATTCCAGACAAAAGGCCACCCATACTAAACTAGTACAAATATTCCAGACAGAGGGACACCTATATTAAACAATGGTAAAGATATTCCAAAAGAGGGTCATCTATATTAAACTATGGTAAATATATTCCAGACAGAGGGACACCTACAGTATATTAATCTATGGTAAAGATATTCCAGACAAAAGGCCACTAATATAGGTGTACAGCCATGGTTGATAGTGGTGGACCAGGGTCCAAGGAGTGTTGGAGAGCAACTGAACAGTTCGAACAAGTTAATTTTCCAAACCATTCTCAACGTTGAGAGAGGTTTAGAAGACTCACTTCTTGGAACTTTGTTCAGTTGCTCTCCAACACTCCTTGGACCCTGGTCCAGCACTATCAGCCATGGCTGTACAGTACATTCACGATCCAAAATATGCATCCAGGCTTGCTTCGAATAGCCTGATTGAATATTAATTAAGCTGGCTCAAGCAAATATGAAACAGGATAAGGTTGTAATTAGTTACCTAGTATGTCAAATGATTCGAAACTTCAACAAGACCTGGATACAAATACTGGATTGCGAGTGTACAATTTATATCGTTATATCTGTATACGCATCTCTACACTGAAGAGCCTTTTTTTCTATTTAATTTTATAGTTAAAACCTAAAATAGACGAATAAAATTATACATACATACCATTTGTGCCTGCCTTTTAGTTAGTGGTGGCAGATTTTATAACCAATGCAAATAAATAAATGTCCATGAGTGTAATTGTATACCAAACACATTACTCGCATCTGCTTTATCTCCTCCATGTCCATATACAGTACACATTACTTAGCATTTACTCCAATTAACAGGTGCAAAAACTGCCTATTAGTCTAATTGTGCAGGCAACAGATCACTCCCATTTGCTTTTGTTTGTCTATTTCATCAGCATACAACAACAACACCACCACTGCTGCTGCCGCTGTTATGCATTCCATTACTCGGGGGTAAATATTCTAATATATTCTAAAAATCTATCTATGCTTAGTTTTATTATTGTTGTTGTTGTCGTTGTTGTTGATGTTATTGTTGTTTTCATACTATTTGCATTTTTAGTTATTCATGGTCTGGTTTATATCTAAGGAAACTAGGGAGGGATGGAGGAAACTAGGGAGGGATGGAGGGAACTAGGAAAGAAAGGATGGAGGGAACTAGAAAAGGAAGGGAGGGAATTATAGAGAGACGGAGAGAACTAGGAAGGAGGGGAGGGAGGGAATTAGAGAGAGATAGAGAGAACTAAGAAGGAAGGAAGGAAGGAAGGAAGGGAGGGAATTAGAGAGAGATAGCGAGAGAACTAAGAAGGAAGGAAGGGAGTGAGGGAGGGAGAGCACTAGAGATGGGGGTCGTGGTAACCTATCTGCTCTCACCCCCTCTCCCCCCTCCACACACCCCCCCTAAGATAACACAGCCTAAGGGTAAAGTATAGGCCCGAGTCTAGAAGTGCCACACATTACCATATCAATGAACCGAGGCTCATTATTCAATTATGCTCCAACTCATTATCACGCAGGTACATCGGGGGGCGGTATGGGTCCTTTCAAAACACTACATTCACATTCAAATGATGGGTACTTACAGGAAGGCTACACCCACCAACTTTAAAAAGGCAATTGCTTCTACAACGTGTACAGCTAAGTATAAAGTTGAATGGAAGGGCCTTTGAGTCAATTCATCTCGTGCATCTTTAATTCCACCTCTCGCTTTGATGTGCATATGACGCAAATTAATCATGTTGAAATTTCTTTATCCGGCGAATCAAAATCTTCATTGAGTCGTGTTTATCTCGTGGGGGAAATCTTGCATTAAAGTCAGGCTTTTACCTGCACCGTGGTCCGCCATTCACTACACTCAAAGGGCCGCACAAAAAATTAAGATTAATTTCCATTTGGCATCTTAAGCTCTTATGAATTACGAAGCAAAGACTGCCAGCGATGTTTTTCCTTCCTACCAGCACCCATTCAGCGTCTCGGGTGGACCCACACAAGGCCGCATTTTTACCCAGCTTCTCTGAGAGCATTCGGTAATTACCAGAGCTAACCGCGGGGCCGAGTGGAATGGCAGCCCAGACCTCCAACCCGCTAAACATACATGATGTAATATGGTGGATTGTGAGGCGTCTTTATGTGGCTGGTTCACTCAGCTCTCGGTGAGACGAAAAGAACTTGTTTTTCATTACAAACACACTGGCTGAGGAAGGTAGTGTACAGTATACGTATGTACTAAGTTTACAGGTCCTACATTCATTGAGGTTAGGCGAGGGTTTTGTGACACACCAACTCAACCACTGACTCACTCACTCACTCACTCACCCTGGCCAAATACGGTTATACACACAAATAGCGTATTCAGGACATCGTGCCATTCCCAACTAAAATTATAGAAAGGTAAGGCAAAGCTTTCACATCAATAGACAAAACAAATTACACAGACACACACACACACATCCGAACGCGCGTATAGTTTAGTCTGAAGAATGATTTACATGAGACAAATAGACGAATGAACAGTCATACACATATAATACATACAGAGGGAGATTATGATATATGGAAGGGACGGTAATGAGGGAGGGAGGGAGGGAATGGAAGGAGGGGGATGGGGGATGGAGGGAAAGAGTGTATATGGTATGAAAGAAAAGGTATGGAAGGAATGAGGTATGGAGAGAGAGAGAGAGAGAGAGAGAGAGAGAGAGAGAGAGAGAGAGAGAGAGAGAGAGAGAGAAAGGGGGCTGTATACGGAAGGAGTGTATGGAGTATGGAAGCAAAGGTATGGAGTTGGGGGTGGAGAGAGAGAGAGAGTATGATGTACAATAGAGGGTCAGACCTGTACCAACCTACTTACCTGGTCTAATACCCTTTCATTACCTACCCGACCCTATACCCGTGCCGAGGCCCACCAAAGTCACTCATAGTAGTTGGCCCTTCCTTCTATCTGTATGTATGTTTGTCTCTATTATTATTCGGTGTCTTTATATTATATTATCTATCTATCTTGTTATTCTCTGTCTGTGTGTTTGTCGCTCACTAGCAGGCCCTCCCTTCTGTCTGTCTGTCTGTTTGTCTGTTTATTTCCATTACTTTGTGTCTTTGTATATTATCTATTTATGTTTTTCTGTTTGTTTTTCTATATCTCTAATTATCTATCTATCTATCTATCTATCTATCTATACATATATCGTCTGTCTGTCTGTTTGTTTCTCTTTCTTATACTCCCTCTGTCTCTCTCTCGCTCTGTGGTGGGGTAGAAGGACACAGGTGGTGGGGAAGGAAGGAGGAACACAGGTGGTGGGGAAGGAGGGACAGAGGTGGTGGGGAAAGGGGGAACAGGTGGTGGGGAAGGGGGGAACAGGTGGTGGGGGATAGGAAGGGAAAGGAGTTGGGATAAGAGGCAGAGTCGACATAAGGTGAATAAGGTCATCATTAGGAAAGTTACAAAGAAAGTTACAAGACTAGCAATCAGATCTCTCTCTGATCATCGAAGACAAAGTTAAAGTTAACCAAGGAATAGATTTTGGCATCACACATCATGAATTGCCTTTGGATTTTCCTCACTTTTTTTTTTTTTATTAATATATAATTTCACAGATGACATTAAACAAGCTTCTTTCATGCCTTTAGTAGTCACCTTTCCCAACATAAAAAAAAAAACACACACACACACACAAGAATCAAAATCCCGTTATGGGCTCAAACAAAACGAGGTCACCGGACGAGTACAACAAAGTGACACAAAGGAGGCGATAATATGCCTGGCGAAGTGAATGATCGAGGAAGTCACGAACGCCATTCCAGCCCGGACGTAGCAATGGGGGTGAACGTGAGGAGGGTAATGTGGGGACCTCAAGTTCTCGCCTACCTGTGTTGTCAATTAGCTGGTGAGGGAGTATACAGTAGGAGAAGAGAGGAAAGAGAGGGGAGGAGGAGAGGGGAGGAAGGGAGAGGAGAGGAGAGGAAGGGAGAGGAGAGGAGAGGAGGAGAGAGGAGAGGAAAGGAGAGGAGAGAAGATAAATGGGAAAGGAGGAAAATACAGATGGTGATGTGAGAACGATGGGGTTACGAGAGAGTGAAAGGAGAGGAGAGTGAAAAAGGAGAGGAGAGGAGAGGAAGGGAGAGGATAAGGAAAGGAGAGGAGAGGGAAGGAGAGGAGAGGAATGGGAAAGGAGGAAAGTACAGATGGTGATGTGAGAACGATGGGGTTACGAGAGAGTGAAAGGAGAGGAGAGAAAGAGACAGACAGATAGAAAGACGACACAGAGACAGAGAAAAGGAGGAATAATGGCAGGTGGCGGAGAAACAATCTATTTACAGACAGGGAGAGAACAAGGAGACAGACAGACCGACAGACAGACAGACAGGCAGGAAGACACTAGCAGACCTACATAAAGATACACAGGCAAGCAAGCAATGACTGTGTGATGGCTGGCTGGCTGGCTGACTGGTTGGCTGACTGATTGGCTGGTTGGCTGACTGACTGGTTGGCTGACTGATTGGCTGGTTGGTTGGCTGGCTGCCTGGCTGGTTGGCTGTCTGGCTGGTTGGTTGACTGGCTGGTTGGCTGATTGACTGGCTGGTTGGTTGGCTGACTGACTGGCTGGCCGTGACTGGCTGACTGACTGACTGGCTGGCTCTGTGGCTGGCTGACTGACTGACTGGCTGGCTCTGTGGCTGGCTGACTGACTGACTGACTGGCTGGCTGGCTGGTCCCATCTGCAGCCTGGGGGCAGCTCGGGTTAACACTGGCCCTAGTAATGTGGACCTATAATCATTCAATTACCTCACTACTTACCCAGTCCTCCACTCCTTGTATTTGGTATGCTTCACCCTTTTGTTTGATTTGGCCGGCTGCTTAGCGTACACTGAGGAGGGCCCGGCCAAGGTGAGCATAAAACAGGCTCGTCTCTCTCGCTAGTTTGATCTCTGTGTTGTCCGGCGGAAAGGGTGAGGTTTGGTTCGCCTTGTAGCCAGTCATCTGTTACCATCCTACACTCAACGTGGACCAGACCGGAGTCTTTTGAACAGTCATCAACCCAGTGTAATTACATACTTTATTTATTCTTCTCTTCTTCGAGTAGACCCGCTTACTTATCATAACTGGACTATAAATTACCTGCAACTCTTTCTTCATTGAGGGCGACGCGAGCAGCCTAAGCCACACCACACTGACACGAGCGAGAATGAGCCCTACAGCCCTCGCTAGTAAGGGCCAAAGAAGGTCGGCCTGTGAGGGACTGTGGGATACCTGGGTGGTGACGGGCAGCCAGGTATCGGCGGGCAAATAATTATAAGGCAGCGAGGGTACTTTAGACACATTAGCACTCTCTGAAACCTGCTAAACGCCGACACACACACTGATTCTGAATTCCTTGTCTGTGGGGGGGTAGCTCAAATTTGCTCCTTCTCTCCTCCTTCGTAGCTGAGGGTAAAAACATCCCTACGAACAGACCCATTAGAGTTCATTGTTGTCCTGTGCATGAGGTGTACTCGAAGGCCTCTCGTTCGTCTCATCCGGTCTAAGAAAACTAACTTACTCCATTCTCTCTTCGTTTATTTAAGAAAGGCATATACGAGCACACGTATAATCAACCAATATTAGACCATTCATATTGAAATGTGAAATTCTTCTTGCCGGTGATAAGAGATTGTCTCACGGCCTCACCTTAATAGACCCACAGAAAATTATTAGACGGACCACGGAGACTTGAGATTCCCACCGAGGATTTTTGGGCTGTAGGTCAGACGAAGGGTGAGAGTGGGAGAGGTAGGATGGGTGAGAGTGAGGGGAGTGAGAGAGTTATATAGGAAGGGTGAGAGTGAGGGGAGTGGGAGAGTTATATAGGATGGGTGAGAGTGAGGGGAGTGAGAGAGTTATATAGGAAGGGTGAGAGTGAGGGGAGTGGGAGAGTTATATAGGATGGGTGAGAGTGAGGGGAGTGTGAGAGTTATATAGGATGGGTGAGAGTGTGAGGGGAGTGGGAGAGTTATATAGGATGGGTGAGAGTGTGAGGGGAGTGTGAGAGTTATATAGGATGGGTGAGTGTGAGGGGAGTGTGAGAGTTATATAGGATGGGTGAAAGTGTGAGGGGAGTGTGAGAGTTATATAGGATGGGTGAGTGTGAGGGGAGTGTGAGAGTTATATAGGATGGGTGAGAGTGTGAGGGGAGTGTGAGAGTTATATAGGATGGGTGAGAGTGTGAGGGGAGTGGGAGAGTTATATAGGATGGGTGAGAGTGTGAGGGGAGTGTGAGAGTTATATAGGATGGGTGAGAGTGAGAGGAGTGAGAGAGGTAGGATGAGTGACTTGGAGGCTTCTGATTCCTACTGACTATGCCACGAAACAACAGATCCCCTATTAGTACCATTGTAGGCGTCTGTTTTTCTAGCATTGGTAGGAGGATTCAGAGACCTTCAAATTTGTCATCAAAAGAAAAAAATCCCCTTAAAGGAACAACAACAACACAACACGAGCAAAAAACATACAATTTCAATGATACCGAGAGGGGGACTTTTTCATGACACAGTTTGAGAGTTTTGTTTCTACTTACCACAAATAATAATAATAATGGAAAATTAGAGATCAATACAACAGGACACAAAACACGAATATCATTAACACACACACACACTTTAACTTCCAGACTCACGCAAACACACACACACACATACACACACTTTTACTTTCAGACAGACTCACGCACACTCACACTTTCAAAATCACTTTACGCACGCACACACACACACTTCCTCCACCCACACACACACACACACACACACGTTTCCTTACCATGCACGCCATCCGTCCCTCACGTTCGAAGCAAGTAAGCGTGATTCGCCTCGTTATTTCCTGCCGAGCCCTTCTGTAATCTATATGCAAAGTAGTGAGAAGCTTTTTGTCGCCCGCTGCTGCTGTTGCTGTTGCTTGCTGATGGTGGGTCTCTGGAAATCGACAATTGACATACTTTTCTCTAGTACCCAAATTATGGCGTAACCAATGGCAGGTTCTCTCTCTACTTGGGGGAAAATTAATGTACCGGTACTGTAGTTATGCCTTTACAAAATACAGTCTTGTTATGGCGCTTTTTTGTTGTGTGTGTGTGTGGGGTTGGGGTTGGGGGGGTGGGAAGGGATGTATTGCACTTCTGAGGTGAGGAGGGAACTACAGTATAGAGAAACAGACACACAGACAGACAGAGAGACAGACAGACACACAGAGACAGAGAGACAGGGGGCAGATACAGACAGAGAGACAGGGGGCCGAGACAGACACACACACAGACGGAGAGACAGGAAGCCGAGACAGACACACACAGACGGAGAGACAGGGGGCCAAGACAGACAGAGAGAGAGAGGCTTGAGAAGAAGACAGTCGTAAAAACCTCAAGTTAACCCTTTCATTGCGCATATTTTGTGGCTCCTATGCCGTTATCTCCATCCACGATATTCTCTCCACCAGCTTCCAGTCTACAACATACAGTCATACAGTCCATACATACATACAGTCTACATATACAGCAGTCATACAGTCCACATATACAGTCATATAGTCCACACATACAGTCATACAGTCCACACATACAGTCATACAGTCCACACATACATACAGTCTACATATACAGTCATACAGTCCATACATACATACAGTCATACAGTACACATATATAGTCATCACATTATACAGTAGTCATACAGTCCACACATACTTTCTACACAGTCCAACACATGTACTGTACAGTCAATGTAGTCCACACATACAGTCATACAGTCCACACATACAATCAGTACACTCAACATATACAGTCAAACATACAGTCGATAAAGTCTAACACATACAGTTCAAACAGTAGAAAAACCATGTCTAAATAATAACCCAACTGACTTTCTCTCCTACAGGTCCAGGAAACCTAACCTAGCCTAACCTAACCTAACCTAACCAAACCAAACAATACCTAATCTAACCTAACCCAACTTAATCTAACCTACCCTAACCTAACCTAATCTCACTTTCCCCTCGACACGATAACTTTTTGCTCGCTGTGATGGATGTAAACTTCTCGTGAGCTGTAATAGGAAGGACTCGTGTAGTGGAAAACAATGACACTGTGTTAGTGTGTGTAAAAAAGGCGATATGTAAGTGCTTATACCATTTACACTTTACTGATGTGTGTGTGTGTGTGTGTGTGTGTGTGTGTGTGTGTGTGTGTGTGTGTGTGTGTGTGTTACTAGTATGTAAGGATGTCTATACGTGTTATTGTGTGTGTGGGTTGGTTGCTATGTTGTGTGTGTGTGTGTGTGTGTGTGTGTGTGTGTGTATTACGAGTATGTAAGGATGTCTATGTGTGCTATTGTGTGTGTGGGTTGGTTGCTATGTTTTGTGTGTGTGTGTGTGTGTGTGTGTGTGGTCAATATAAGGAGCGGTGAGGGGGACCATGCGAGCGACAGTAGTTAATGGGTCAGTTTTTGTCTCTGTTGAAATGACGATCAATTAACTAACTTCCCCCAAACGAAGCTGCAAAAAAAAACTATTTCCAACTTTCCACTCATCCCCAAAATTGATTATTCCACTCACCAACAAACCCATCAACCACGCAACCCAGCCCAACCCATTCTATAAAATTAATCCTTTCACCAACAACCCCAACCCAACCCAACCCAACCCACCCCAACCCATTCTCAAAAATTAATCCTTTCACCAACAAGCCCAGCCCAAGCCAACCCAACCCAACTCAACCCATTAACCACCCCAACCCATTCTCAAAAATTAATCCTTTCACCAACAATCCCAACCCAACCCAGCCCATTCTCAAAAATTAATCCTTTCCCCAACAAACCATCAGCCACCCAACCCAACCCAACCCATTGTAAAAAAATAATCCTTTCACCAACAAACCCAACCCAACCCAACCCAATCCAACCCAACCCAATCCAACCCAACCCTAAAACGAAGCCATTCTCAAAAATTAATCCTTTCACCAACAAGCCCAACCCAACCCAACCCATTCTCAAAAATTAATCCTTTCCCCAACAACCCCAACCCAACCCAACCCTAAAACGAAGCGAGCCGATGTAAAACTACCAATCAATAAGATCCGAATGGTTCTGTGACAATAACAGTGTCTCCCATCGAGGACAATAGGCGGCATTAGGTGATGTTTGTCCACGCCATTCTTCAATACACATTCGGCCTTTTCTTCACTATATACATACTGTTTGCATTGTGTAGATTACCAGGCCGAGTCCATTGTGTGGCTCTTGCCCGCATGCATATTTCAGTCCTCGTTAATGTGCATTTTGATTCACAGCTGGGGAGTGTGTGTTGGGGAGACAGACACACATACAGACAGAAGGGAGGGAGGGAGTGTGTTGGGTAGACAGACAGACAGACAGAAGGGAGAGTAAAGGAGTGTGTTGGGGAGACAGACAGACACACAGACAGAAAGGAGAGTGTTGGGGAGACAGACAGACAGAAGGGAGAGTGTTGGGGAGACAGACAGACAGACAGACAGACAGAAGGGAGAGTGTTGGGAGACAGACAGACAGACAGAAGGGAGAGTGTTGTGGAGACAGACAGACAGACAGAAAGGAGGGAGAGTGTTGGGTAGACAGACAGACACACAGAAGGGAGGAAGAGGAGGAGTTGTTATTTTTATTGATGTTGTGGGGAGAGAGGGAGATATAGATAGGAAACAGATGAAGATGATATTGAAAAAAGACAGATAAACAAGAGGAATTGAGTGAGATAGATAATTATAGACACAGAGTTAGAGAGAGATATTGGAGAGAGGAACGAGAGGGAAGGGTAGAAAGTGGTAAGGAAATTATATAAAAATAAAGAGGATTGTGTAGAGAAAGTTTACATAGGAGGGAAGAGAAGGTGGAGAAAAAGATGGGAGGGTGGAGAAAGAAGATAGGAGGGAGGGAGGGAGGAGAGTGTGGAGAAAAAAAAAATATGAGTTTGTAGAAAGAAGATAGGAGCAAGGAGGGGGTGAAGAAAGAAGCCTATATAGGAGGGAAATGAATGTGATTATCGAAACAAGACTGAAAGGAAGACGAGGATGAAAAATTACAAAACAAAATGAATCAGGGAGGAGAAATAAAAAAGTAAGGAAGGCAATCCATTCTCGCCAGGATAAAAAAAAAACAAAGGTGTATACAATAATAATAATAATAATAATAATAAAGTGTTCCCAATTATTGATCCACAGTATAAGAAACGTAAGGAGGGGAACAAAAACAAAAACAAAATAAACAAAACAAAAACAAAAACAACAAAAACAAAAACAACAAAAACAAAAACAAAAACAAAACAACAACAACAACAATAGCTACAAGAGGAGGCCAGTGTGCTACATACAGTACATACAGTACAACTTTTCCCTCCCTCCCTTCCCTTCCTCTCTCCCTTCCCCCTACCCTTCCTTCCTCCTCCCTTCCCTCCCCCATCCCTTCCCTCCCTTCCCCCTACCCTTCCTTCCCCCATCCCTTCCCTCCCTTCCTTCCTCCCTACCCTTCCTTCCCCCGTACCCTTCCTTCCCCCTTCCCGTTCCTTCCCCCTCCATCATCTCCCTTTCGTTCCCTTCCCTCCCTTCCTTCCTCCCTCCCTTCCCTTCCCTCCCTTCCTTCCTCCCTCCCTTCCCTTCCTTCCCCCTTCCCCCCTCCCTACCCTTCCTTCCTCCCTCCCTCCCTCTCCCCTACCCTTCCCTCCCTCCCTACCCTTCCCTGACCACTTCTGCACGCGTCTTTTCTTTTATTGTTATTACTATTTTTTCTACTCTTTTTTTCCGGGTTGGTTGTGTGACAGCCAACACGTCCGTTATTTTCCTTGCCTATAGTTTTTACACTCTATGGGGCCGATCTATCTATCCCTCTCCTCCGGCGGCTCCCCTCCATACTATACCTCTCTTCCCTGGCCTAGACGATTTGGATCTGAACGCCTGTTGCTTTTACATTCACTCACTCTCTGTCTCTGTCTCTGTCTCTGTCTCTGTCTCTGTCTCTGTCTCTGTCTCTGTCTCTCTCTCTCTCTCTCTCTCTCTCTCTCTCTCTCTCTCTCTCTCTCTCTCTCTCTTATGGTAGTTAAATATGTTAATGCCTCTTCTCTTATTTCTTTCATTTCATCCCAACAATTTCTAACTTTGAAAAGCAATGTTATGTTTTCTTACTCGACACGGTGTTGCTTGGAGATTATTTTTTTTATCAATTCGAATCTCTTCTTATCGTTCCCACCAGAGAAGAGACAGACAATGTGATTAAATTTATATCAGTCCATAGTCAAACTAAACTATACCTAACGTATTAATGGTGATAATAATTATAGGCTCCATAATGTTTGATCAAGTTTCGGTGAATGTGAATGTGGGAATATGTGGGAATATCAATAACTGTAATATCATGCTACAGGAAATATCATGACCATCAATAGAGGTTTGTCGACTAACTATTCATGTCACGGGATGTATATTAAAAAGAAAAGCTATACGTTGTTTATACTATAATTTCATATTCGCTTATGTGTGTCTGTGCATCTAACTATAATAATTATGTGTTGTTAATATTTTCCTTGAATCCTCACAAGTATTTTAGTCATATTTATTACCGAGTTCACTGTCTTAAGAGTTCTGCATTCAGTTCAGTACGTAACTCATGCAAGAGCCAGCAGAACCTCCTTAGAGAAACCGTATCAGAGAGGGTTACTTCCATCCGCTCCATTGACGTTTTCATCGATTTCCTTCCTAATTCATTTACGTGTTGGTTGAAGCTGTAGGTTAACTCAGCCACTCTACATGTGCAATAGACCGCTGCTTTGGCCCTTACAAGAAGTATATATGTTTACCCGTGACACTGTAAACCCTTTTGTCTTTACTCCAAGGATATTATCAGAGCCAGGGGTTCCTACACTTTATGCTACTATACAGATGACCCCATTGTTCTTAATAAAGATATCTATTCCAAGGCATACTAGTGGTTTGAAGGCATCGATAGCTATTCACTTCACCCACAGCTGATCACCCCCTAAACGCCTAGTGTCCGGGGGAGGAGGAGGAAGGAGGAGGAGGAGGGGGACGACTATACCACTCAGAGGTAAACAGTGGGGCGTGGCTGGTCCAATCAAAGTCATCAGGGAGACACATGTTGGCCCCTTCATACTTTACCCTCCCTCCCTTCCTTCCTTCCTCCTCCCCGTCAGTCCTATCTCCTCCCCTCCATCACTCCCTTCTAGCTATACCCTACCTCCCCTCCCTCCTCTCTGCCTCCCTCTCTCTCCCCTCGTTCTCTCTCTCTTTCTCTGTAGCTCTCTCTCTCTCTCTCTCTCTCTCTCTCTCTCTCTCTCTCTCTCTCTCTCTCTCTCTCTCTCTCTCTCTCTCTTTCTCTCTCTCTCTCTCTGCCCCACCACTCATCCCCTCTCACCCAGGACTGGAGAGGGACACTTTCACACCGAGACGTTGACATATTATTGGCAACAGAGAGCATACAAACGTTCCTCGGCCTCTCATTGACTAACACCCCAAAAGGATTGATTGTCGCTTTGACTTCAGTGTGACCTACAACAATAATAATAACTACAATAATAATAACAATAATAATAATAATAACAATAATAATAATAACAATAATAACAACAACAATAACAACTATAATAATAACAATAACAACAATAATAATAACAACAATATTAATAATAACAATAATAATAATAACAACATTATCAACTATAAAAAAAAAAAAAAAAAAAAAAAAAAAAAAATAATAATAATAATAACAAAACAATAACAACTTGAATAACAACTATAACAATGACAGCATCAACAACAACATCAACATCAACAACAATAACAACAATAAATAAAGTCTTCCCACCACCATACCCTCGGCTACACTTTCTCCAACTCACTAGCTCACCATATTCATCCCTTCTGCTATACCCTCTTTCATCATTAATTCTTCTGCCTCTCTCTCTCTCTCTCTCTCTCTCTCTCTCTCTCTCTCTCTCTCTCTCTCTCTCTCTCTCTCTATCATCCCTTCTCCTTCCCCTCTCCTCACCATCACTTCCCTTTCCTCCTCACCACCTCTCTCTCTATCATCCCTCCCTTCTCATTCCCTACTCTTTACCATCTCCTCCCCTATTACCCTTTCCCTTCCTTCCACCCCCTCCCCTCACCCTTTCCCCTCCCCTTCCAGACACGTGACCGGCCTGAGACTGGGGGACGTGTGAAGTGCTTTTCCCAACACTGACAAAACGTTCTGATAAATCCTGGTCGCTTGACTGATGGTTCTGTAAAGGGGGTAAGAGATTATGTCTGAGAACTGGAGGCAGGCTTCTGATTCATTCCATCTAAAGTACTTTAAGGGGAAAGTTTTGTGTTGGTAAATCTGGAGCAACTGAATCCTCCATGCAAACTATTCCAGGCAACAGAACACCATTATTTTTCCTCTTCTGGTCCTGTTTCCTAGCATACTTTAGAGGGATCAAGGCACTCCAATGTAGGTACCAAAAGTATACTGTCCCCTTAAAACACCTACGGTACAATATATAGTTCTTTCTGTCCCGATCCGAGGCACAACATGAATATCTACCAACTTAGCATCGCCGTCCTTCCTTCCTTCCTTCCTTCCTTCCTTACAAAATCATACACCGTAACTCTAATCTTGGTCGTTAAAGATTTATATTGTGCTTAGGATCAGGACAGAACTATTGACCCCGAGTACACACCGCAAAACCTTGGCTCTATCTGTAAATATAATAAAAGAATCCAAAACAAAAATTCACAAACAAAAATTACAAAACTAAATACAGTACCGTACTTTTTATATATCTAAGGTGATATTACTTGGAATGAAATCGGTTTATTTTCACCAGGATAAACCAAACTAAGTGGAGTGTATCAGATCATTGCTGTCCTCACCCACTCGTCAGAATAAAAAATACCAAACTCAGCACGTGGTCGAGTGGTATTGAATTTCGATTAGTTTAGTTGCATAATACACTACACTACACTACACTATACACTCGTCACGTTCATTCATCCACTCACTACACACAACACACAATAACCTTCCTCTAGACAGTGAATGGTCCAACACCTCAGAATCAACAAGGATTTTTATAAGTATTGTCTTCTGTCTATCTATCTCTTTTTTTTTTTTTATCTTTCTGTCTGTGTCTCTGTCTCTGTGTCTCTCTCTGTCTCTCTGTCTACCCCTCTCTTTCCCTTTCCATCTCTCTCTCTCTCTCCATCACTCTCTCTCTCTCTCTCACTCTCTTACCCCTCCTCTAATTCTCACCCTCCACAAATCTCTCTCTCTCTCTTTCCCTTTCTCTAATTCTCTCCCTCTCATCCCCCTCCTTTAATTCTCTCCCTCCACCACCACACACACACTCACACACTCTCTCTCTCTCTCTCTATCACGTTCTTCCCCTTCTGGTGTTCAGTGGAGCGAGAGACCAGCGTATATCGACCCCCTATAAATTTTTGAGGAGCGGTAAGTAAGATGGAAAACACAATCCCCTCACAGACACTATAATCTTCCCCATTATAAGCCCTGAGTGGACAACCCAGCGTAACTCTCATGCAACATTGAAGACGCTTTAGTGTTTGGTGATCAGGTGTGTGTGTGTGTGTGTGTGTGTGTGTGTGTGTGTGTGTGTGTTTTTTTCGTTTGTGTGTGTGTGTATGTGTGTGTGTTTCTCTGTGTGTCAGTGTGTGTGTGTGTGTGTGTGTGTGTGTGTGTGTGTGTGTGTGTGTGTGTGTGTGTGTGTGTGTGTGTGTGTGTGTGTGTGTGTGTGTGTGTGTGTGTGTGTAAATATTTTTGTGTATAGGTGTGCGTAATTGTATGTGTGTTTCTATACGTGTGTTTCTGGTCATGTGTGTCTGTGTGTACGTTTCTGTGTGTGTATAAGAGGGATAATGTTAGGTATTGGACTAGCGTGTGTAATGTCTATGTCTGTGTTTCACGTGCGTGTGTGTGTGTGTGCATATGTAAATGTGTGTGTAAGCGTTACATGTTTGTCCCCACTCATATTATACAACCCTTCTATGCATCTTTGTACACAGAGTATGTTTGTTTGTTTGTTCACACGTGATGTTTGTTTGTTTACACGTATACAGTCACACCACCCAATAACCCTACAACAACACCTTCCAATTAAGGGACCCCGTGTTGTAGTCAGGAAATTATGGGTTACCGAGTCATACCAAGTCCTTTAAACATTGCCACGAAACACCAACCGTATTGAAGGAGCGTATTTCTTGGCACAGACAGGAGGAATCAGAAGCCACCACCAAGTCCCATAAATAATCACAAGGTCCTTAATTAACAAGCCACGAAAATATATGATGTGAAAATATTGCATGCTGTTGGTCTGTGTAATATTATTGGTTGATAAGATTCACTCACATGGCCCACTTTTATTCACCTGATGTAGAACTTTAGGTCATAACTCTTGTGGTGTCTGATCATATTTTCTCTAGACCATTTCATCAGTTGTGTTTGACGTGACGAGATTTACAGCAAAAACAAGCGTTGCAAATAATACCGATGAATTATTCCATCTTTTAGAGTCCCATTTCCATTAGAGGGTCCTGAGCTGATGTGAGTATATAGTACTTGAAGGGATTGGGCGACCCTTCAGACCCGAGCCACTCTCTTTCAATTCTTCAGCTGTTCCTCCTCTCCTTCTGTTTCATTCATGCTTGCTTACTCTCCGTTCTATCATCTTTTCATTCTTCATTCAGAGTCTTCCAGTCCTAGGGTAGTCTTTCCTTTCCTTCTATTTCCTTCATGCTTGCTTTCTTTTCATTCTATCATCTTTTCATTCTTCCTTCAGGGTCTTCCAGTCATAGGGTAGTCTTTCCTTTCCTTCTATTTCCTTCATGCTTGCTTACTCTCCCTTCTATCATCTTCTCATTCTTCCTTCAGAGTCTTCAAGTCCTGTTGCGGTCTATCATTTTCCTCGTCAATTCCATTCACGAGTTCCAGTGACATGATAAGTAGCATTACCATCGTCACCTGCTGTTGTTGTTGTTGTGTGCACTACTTACTACCTTATATCACCACCACCACACGACAAAGACCCCAACACCTCAATGATACTACTACACTCACTCACTCACTCACTTCACCCCACCACCTAACATAACATACCGCCTTCAATAATAAATGTAATGGTTTCATGACGCGATTACACTCACATAACCCACTCGCTTACACACACACACACACACACACACACGTACAGTAAAAATAATGCATACTCGTACACTCAACTTCAATCACTTACGTATCCCGACTCACTGACATACACACACGTATATGTACTTTCCTTTGTGTATGTGCATCAGTTAGTGTGTGTGTGTACAGTATGTATGTACGTGTGTAAGTACATGTACGAGCGTGTGTGTGTGTGTGTATGTGTGTAATACCTGTTATCATTGTGGTGGTGAGTGTATCATTTCACGAGGTCGTTTCGAATCATTTGACATACTAGTGAACCAATTACAACGCTTATCCCGTTTGATACTTACTTGAGTCCGCTTAATACTCGATCAGGCTATTCGAAGCAAGCCTGGATATATTATATTTTGGATTGCGAGTGTACACAAGTCCTTCATGTACTTACACGAGTATATGACTGTATGTGTGTGTCTATCCACGTGGTAGTAATAAGTAACATCATGGTGACAGCGTATATAGAGAGAAAAACGCTCTAATGTGTTGATAAAGAGGTTAAGAAGAGGCCATTGTAAGGTGAGTGAATTGTATCGTTTGTCCCAATGTGGTCACGCTCACCACCACAGCCAAGAGGTAAGAAAGTAAATATATTATCAATGTGAGGAAGAAAGACCCATTTTACTGAACCATAAACCTTTTAGATACATTACAGTGACAGCCCTCTAAGATTATTATTATTATTATTATTATTATTATTATTATTACTATTGTTATTGTTATTGTTATTGTTATTATTGTTATTATTATTATTATTGTTAGTTATTATTATTATTATTATTATTGTTATTGTTGTTATTGTTATTGTTATTATTATTATTATTTCAGCCATATGCAGTCATGGGTCAGACATAATTCTATACCCCAGCGTAGTTGATTCTGGGTTAAGCCAAGGAGGAGATTCTATTCCTCCATACTGTGCATCGATAGGGTTATGTTTGGTGTCATGTAATTATATACACCGGTAACACATAAGGGATGGCATTAGTTTATTAAATTATCGAAAGTATAACTCCACCTTCCTTAAAAATTAAAAATAAATCACTAAGCAAAATAACAAAAACAACAACAACAGCTAGAAGAGTAATCAAAACAACAATAACAACAACAACAGCTAGAAGAGTAATCAAAACAACAACAACAACAGCAGCTAGAAGAGTAATCAAAACAACAACAACAGCTACAACAACAACAACATCTAGAAGAGTAATCGAACGAATGCATACCTTCAACAAACGCCAAATATAATCCACGACCTTCACCAACTCATATTTCACCCTCCGTCTTTCCAATATCATGATACAAGTAAACAATAATCCAATATTGTACTTAATCGTATACCTAGAAGCACCGAAATTTAATCACTTTTTGGACGTATAATTCATAATCACCTTACGAAGTGTACTCAAAATCCGTCAATAGGTTTCTGAGATATCCTGCTCACTAACTAACCAACCAACCAACAAACAAACGTAAGTGAATAAAGTAAGTAAATAAACATAAGCAACAAACAATCAAATCAGAAATAACACACATGACTGATCATCCAAGAAAGAAACAAATATATATAATTGGAATAATATAACTTGAGGAAAGCAATAGGCTATAGGATACATAAGTGAAAACATAACCTGGGGCCAACGATGGTAATAACCACCAACCAATCAACCTACCTACCAAAACTAATCAGCCAACCAACCAACCAAACTCAACCAACCAACCAACAAAACCAACCAACCAACCAACTAACCAACCAATCAGCCAACCAACCAACTAATCAACCAATCAACCAACCAACCCATCAACCAACCAACCAACCAACCAAAACCAATTAACTAAAACCAACCAACCAATCAACCAACCAACCAACCAACCAAAACAAATTAACCAAAAACCAATCAATCAGCCAACCAATCAAGCAACCAAAAACCAACCACCCAACCAACCCATCAACCAACCAACCAACCAATCAGCCAACCAAACTCAACCAACCCACCAACCCACCAACTAAACAACAGACAGCTGAGAGGGACAACTGACCACCACAACACACTCCCACTCAGTTAACAACACACACAAACCCCAAGCGATATGCAACAACAGCTCTAAAACACAATGGGGGCTAAAAAAATAAATAAAAAGAAAATACCTGCCTAGCTCACTGCCGTCTGTCCAAAGGCTAACAATTAATTCTGGATTTTTATGCAGTCAAAAATGCCGTTTCATAATTCCCTCAAAATCTGTATCACTTTTTTTTTTTTTTTTTTTTTTTTGTATTCTGGCGAGCGTACTGGAAGCTTTGTCTATATATCTACGAGCTCAATACACACACACACAAACACACACACAACACACACACACACAACACACACACACACACACACACACACACACACACACACACACACACACACACACACACACACAAACACACACACACAAACACACACACACACACACATAAAAAAAAAAAAAAACTGTGCTGAGAGAGAAAGGGCTGGCAGGACATGAAAGTTGTCTGCTCACAATGGGTATAGATGTCAAATGGTCAGTTCCGAGGCCAATTACTCTTGGTCAGTGGCTGTGGACAGTGGAGGGGGACTCACACACGCTTGCTAATTGACATGCACGCGCTCCCTGCCTTCATCTACCTACCCACCCATCCACCCACCCACTTTCCCTGCGACCCCCTCACGTAAGCAGACAGACATATATACACACTCACTCACACATAGACTGACAGACATAGATTCATACATACATAAACTGACAGACACACACACATAAACACGATCACTCACAATAGCATACACACACATACACACAAACACACCACTTACAATAGCCCACACATACACTCATACACACACATACGCAAAATAAACTGAGACATGCACACACATACATAAACATTCACATTCACAATAGCACACACACACACACACACAAACACACCACTTACAATAGCCCACATATACACTCATACACACACATACACACAAAAAACTGATAAACACACACACATACATAAACACTCACACTCACAATAGCATACACACACACACAAACACACCACTTACAATAGCCCACACATACACTCATACACACACATACACAACAAACAACTGACAGACATACACACGTACACATATCACTAAGCAGCTTGTGGGTGTTTGTGTGTATGCTATTAGAGACGGACTTGTTTCGACGTCATCAATACCACAGACATCAATCAATCAATCAACCAACCAACCAACTAACTAACTTGCCAACTACTAAACTAACCAACCACCTAACCAACCACTTAACCAACCAACCAACCACCTAACCAACCAATTAACCTACCAATCAACCAAAGAACCAATCATCTTATCAACCATCTTCCCAACCAACCAACAAACTAACCAACCAATTAACCTAGCAACTTACCAACCATCTTATCAACCATCTTCCCAACCAACCACTTAACTAACCAGCCACCAAACCTACCAATTAACCAAAGAACCAATCATCTTATCAACCATCTTCCCAACCAACAAACTAACCAACCAATTAACCAACCAACCAACTTACCAACCATCTTACCAACCACTTAACTAACGAACCACCAAACCAACCAATTAACCATCTAACCAACCAGTCAACCAACCATCTTACCAACCAACCAACCGACCCCTGAGATGATGGCGGTATTCGTGTGGAGTGAAGTGGAGTGGGAGTGGTTGGTGGTGGATGGGGCAGTTCCCTCGCTTAGTTATCATTGAAACGGTGAGGGGGAGTTACTAATGCAATCAGCAACTCAATTACCTAGTCAATCGACCTTTCATTCACTTGATGCGTCAGATAATTGGTCAGTCGTCAATGTTGAATATCCAAACGTTCATATTTGTTCCCCGCGGCAGGAATTCTGATGTGGACCAACCAGCCAGCCAGACACACACCCAAGAGGAAGAGAAGGAGCTGTAGATGAAGGAGGTGCTGGAGGAAGTGGGAGAGAAGAAGCAGGAGCAGGAGGAGGAGTGAAGAGGGAGAGGAGAAGAAGTTGGAGGAGGAGGGGGAGAAGGAGCAGGAGAAGAAAGAGGAGGAGGAGGAGGAGGAGGAGAAGGAGCAGGAGGAGAAAGAGGAGGAGGAGGAGGGCGAGGGAGAGAAGATGGAGGCAGAAGATATTAGTTCGTGCCCACGTCTTGATCAGTGAATTGTGCGAAGCGAGACAATTCACACATACACACCATTCGGTCCTGTCGTAAACAATCGCGAGACTAAACACACACACACACACACACACACACACACATACAACCGAAGCCTTAATTAAAAGCTTTATTGAGTGTCACACATCGAACACAGCTCAATACGGTACCCCAGTTTAATACAAGTACGATATCACCCGACGACAAGGAGGAGATGTTAACTGACTGTCAGCTTCCTCACAAGACACAATATAACCACTTCCTAACCTTCTCTGTCAGTTATAGGTTTGGGTTTCTATGCCCTGGAAAAGCAGACTCGACTATTGCTGGTAACATCATCACCAACTGTATGGTTCAAATCACTCTCTAGGTGTTGGATGATAAGTATGTATGTATGGGTTGGATTAAGGGGTCGTTTTGTTGCTGTTGCGAGTGAATTGAGGAGGTGACAACAAATCCCTACAAACTATATACCAGAAATCAGACTTATTGCCTCAGCTTACTGGCAGGGTGTCTGTTTCTATAGCATATGTAGTTTGGAGGAATTCGCAGCTCTCTATATTTCTTACATCAGAAGACCCCCTTCCCTTAACTCATCATATAGTCTTTGGCTCATATCCTGTGCATGTGGTCGCGTCCTCACCACATCATACTTAAATATGTTGCGCAAATTTCTTTAATATTCTGTCTCAGCTGACAGGGGGGACGGAGAGGGGAGGGGGGGGGGGGAATTAGCCAACATCCGCGCTAGAGTGGAGATGCAATGTTGCTCAATAATTGCTCAACTTTGCATCTCTTTCTAAACGAGGCTCTGAAACGGGAGCCTCGCAACTCTTGAGCAACGTGTGCAAGACTTTTTTTCTACATTTGTTCATCAGAAGTTGAGGTATATTATTGCTCAGTAAAAAAAAAAAAAAAAAAAAAAAAAAAAAAAAACTATAGCTGTGAACTCGGCCCAAGACAGAATTCAGAAAAAATTTTAGTCCTTCACAACAACAGGTGCGTGACAAACAAACACCACCAACTTCAATCCAGTTACTACTACCTGAGACACACCTTAGGTTCTGTTTACTTGCTGCTGAGTGAGGCCATTTACTCCCCTTTTGGCTGACAAGAGGAATCCATCCCCTGGGCCGCCTCTAGCCATATCAGACACCAACCAGCAGGAGGTGAAGGGAGGGAGGGCGTCAGACAGGGCTCGGGTTACAGGCAGATAATGTTCAGGAGATCGTATGTATGTTTTGGCTGGACTGGAGACTGAGCGATTCCTCCAAACTATGCCGGGAAACAGAACACCTCAGTATATACGAAGAGAGGCTATGATAATATATTGGTTGGTTGTATTGTTTACAGGGCTACGGTAGACTCCAAACAAACACGCCCACACCCACACCCACAATGGAGACGACCCCCTTAACGAGAGGGTTCGGTTTCGGCCATTACCTAATATTTATTGTCCGTGACACAATGGGCGACGGCTGGGTTGGCTCGTCGTAAGTCAGGGGTCGCCTCGAGAGCGGGTGTGTGGGAGCGGCTACAGCATCTTACGAGGAGTGGTCTTTGTGGCCAAGTGATTCACAGGTTGGCACCCAGTTCCTCTCGCTGCTTTACTGCCTCCTCCTCCTCCTCTATCTATCTATACCTACCTATATGGCACAGAGGGTCTAAATGTACTGCTGCTTGCTGCTGCTGCTGATACTCCTCTCCCCTCCCCTCCCCCTCTCCCTCCTCATGACCGCCAGACACTCACTCACTCCCTATACCTCCCTCTTTTTCTACCGCGCCCTCTCCCACCTTTCCTCCACTCCCATCCTACATCCCGCGTCCTCTCACACTCCTCCTTCACTCCTCGAAGTTTGACACTACCTACCTACCACGCCCTCTCCCACGCCTCACACTCCCACGGAAGGATACCAGCATTTTTGTTAACTTTACTCGACAGCTCAACTCTCGACAATCACAAACGATCGAACTCTATAAATGCAAAGTGTCCGTCCATCCGAAGGTGAGGAACTAAATATGGATGTGGATGAGGAGGGAGGGATAAGGCGTATGGTAATGTGTGTATAGGTGGTGTGGATGGTTGGATGGTTGATTGGACAGGGACTATATAATTATATTTGAATGAGAAGATCTAAAATATTACGTCCAAACATTTTCATATATTGTAAAGGTGAATTGGGATGTATCAGATTAGGTTCTTTTCAGATATGGTTAGCCCGAGTTAGTTACATGGTGATTGGGTGTGAAAAAAAAAAAAAATAATAATAATAAAAAAATAAATAAATAAATAGTTGCCAATGTACAGTTCCCATACGTTTATTTACTATTCATACTCATATAACATCATTTACTTTTGTTGCATCATATCCACTTGGTTGGGAAATGTACTGTACACAATGAAGAAAAAAGAAAAAGAAAGTATAGCTCCTTCGCCTCAAACCGGACACACATAAAGAAGCCTTGGTCCAGCAGGCTATTCCAGTACAGTATGTAATTGGAGAAGAATGGATGGTAGGGGGCTGACTGGGGCTGATTGGGGCTGGCTGGTTGGCTGGGGGGCACTCACTCTCTCTTACCCTCATCCCCCCCCCTCCTAGTTTCATGTAGGCGATAAGATGATAATTCTTTTTGGTACATTGGAGTGCCATGATTCCTCCAAAGTATGCTAGGAAATAGGACCAGAAGAGCAAAAATAATAAGTGTTGTGTTGCTTGGATAGTTTGGAGGATTCGGTTGCTCCAGATTTACCAACATAAAACTTCGCCCTTAATAAAATAATTGTAGACGTATGTAGGTAGTTTGTTTGGTCTGAGCTCACTTGTTTTAATTAATGGCTGTTAGTTACATACATTCTCATTGTGGTTGTAAATGGTTTTCTTGCAGTGGTTTCATAATTCCCTCCTCCTCCTCCTCCTCCTCCTCCTCCTTCTTCTTCTTCTTCTTCTCCTCCTCTCCTCCTCCTTCTTCTTCTTCTTCTTCCTCCTCCTCCTCCTCCACCTCCTCCTCCTCCTCCTTCTTCTTCTCAACCTTCTTCTTCTTCTTCTTCTTCTTCTCCCTCCACCTTCTCCTCCTCCTCCTCCACCTTCTCCTTCTTTCCTCCTCCTTCTCCTCTTCCACCTTCTCCTCCTCCTCCTCCCCCTCCTCCTTCTTCCTCCTCCTCCTCCTCCTCCTCCTCCTCCTCCTCCTTTTCCTCAGACCTGACCTTTTCAACTCCATCATTTCTGATTTACTCTTTCATTATCTACTTCTCTCTCATTCTCTCTTTCATTTTCATTACCTCTTTCTACAGCAATACTCATTATTTCTTTCTAACACTCTACCCCCACACCTCCTCTCTCTCTCTCTCTCTCTCTAAATACCCAAACACAAACACACACACACACACACAAAATCATAATAATTCGAATATAGTCACTCTAAGCCTATAAAAACACTTCCTTCCCTGGCACCCAATGAGCCTGAACAACACAAGGAAGGAAAGACAGTGAGACACGTCGTATAGCTCAATGTAAACACGGGGTAATGCAGCCTGAGTATATCCTTCATGGCTTATACGGTACTAATTTCCAGGACGAACAAACAGTGTAGTGAGCATAACGAGGCCAGGATGATGATGGATGTGAACCGCCCTCAACCAGTCACTCACTCACTCACTCACTCGTTTACTCACTCGTTTTCTCTCTCGTTTTCTCTCTCTCTCTCTCTCTCACTCTCTCTCTCTCTCTCTCTCTCTCTCTCTCTCTCTCTCTCTCTCTCTCTCTCTCACTCACTCACTCACTCGTTCACTCACTCGTTTTTTCTCTCTCTCTCTCTCTCTCTCTCTCTCTCTCTCTCTCTCTCTCTCTCTCTCTCTCTCTCTCTCTCTCTCTCTCTCGTTCAGTCACTCGTTCTCTCTCTCTCTCTCTCTCTCTCTCTCTCTCTCTCTCTCTCTCTCTCTCAATACTCAGACCACCATCACCACCTTCTGCTCCTAATCCTCCTCCCCCTCTTCTTCTCCTCCTTCCTTTCTTATTCCTCCTCCTTCTCTTCCGCGACGACTGGCTCGGGTTGGAAGGGGCGCCAAAACCTTAAAGTACCGTCCACATCTTAATATGGACAGAGAAGTGAAATATACGTGAGGATTTATGTTCTTCCTTGTTGTGTTCATATATAGGTAGCTGGGGGCCGTGTGTGTGTGTGTGTGTGTGTGTATGTGTGTGTGTGTGTATGTGTGTGTGTGAGTGTAAGAGAGAGTGTGTGTGTGTGTGTGTGGATATCTGTGTGTGTGTTGTATGTGCGGGTAGCTATGTTTTGTATATGTGTGTGTGTGTGTGTATAAGGATGTCCTTTATATGTACAGTCGCCAGCACTGCCGCGTGGTACAGGGGCTCACATGTTTAAGAGATTTAAATGATTTAGTTCCTTAAGGTGGTAATTCTTTTTTGGTACATTGGAGTGCCTTGATTCCTCCAAAGTATGACAGGAAACAGAACAAGAAGAGCGTAAATAATGGTGCTCTGTTGCTTGGAATAGTTTGGAGGATTCAGTTGCTCCAGATTTGCCAACACAGAACTTCCCCCCTTAAGCAACAAAGTTCACTTCATGTGCTAGTGTATCGAGGATACTCCATCTCACACACGTGGATTGTTTCCAGCTAAATAATCAGTGGTGCTACATCTCTGAATATGTGTGAGCCCCTGTCCACGCGGCAGTGCTGGCGAGTGTACTTGTGTGTGCGGGTAGCTATGTTATTGTGTGTGTGTGTGTGTGTGTGGTCCTGGTAATATGCGTGACAACATGTACACTCGCGGTCAGAAATTGTGTCTTGATCCTTGGGACGATGAATCGCAACTAGCCAAGCTTTGATGATTCGAACAAATGTGTGTTGTATGGAGACGCACAGTTATTCAAACCTTATATACAAAAAATTGTTATATAAAAAAAAAATTTATATAAAAAAAATTTTATATAAAATTTTTTTTTATATAAAAATTTTTTTTATATAAAACAAAATTTTATATAAAAAAAATTTTTATATAAAATTTTTTTTTATATAAAAAAATGTTTACATAAAAAAAATTTTTATCAAAAAATTTGTTATATAAAAAAATTTTTTATATAAAAAAAAATTATATAAAAAAAAATTTTATATAAAAAAAATTTTATATAAAAAAATTTTATATAAAAAAAATTTTATATAAAAAAAAATTTTATATAAAAAAAAATTTATATAAAAAAAATTTTATATAAAAAAAAAAATTTATATAAAAAAATTTTATATAAAAAAATTTTTATATAAAATTTTTTTTTTACATAAAATTTTTTTTTTCTATAAAATTTTTTTTTATATAAAAAATTTTTTTATATAAAAAATTTTTTTATATAAAAAATTTTTTTATATAAAAAAAATTTTATATAAAAAACTTTTTTATATAAAATTTTTTTTTATATAAAATTTTTTTTTATATAAAATTTTTTTTTATAAAAAAAAAATTTTATATAAAAAAAATGTTTATATAAATTTTTTTTTTATAAAAAAAAAATTTATATAAAAAAAATTTTTTATATAAAAAAAAATTTTATATAAAAAATTTTTTTATATAAAAAAAAAATTTTATATAAAAATAAAATTTTATATAAAAAAAATTTATATAAAAAAAAATTTTATATAAAAAAAAATTTTATATAAAAAAAATTTATATAAAAATTTTTTTTATATAAAAAAAATTTATTTAAAAAAAATTTTATATAAAAAAAAAATTTATATAAAAAAAATTTTTATATAAAAAAAAAATTTATATAAAAAAAATTTTATATAAAAAAAAATTTATATAAACATTTTTTATATAAAAAAAAATTTTATATAAAAATTTTTGTATATAAAAAAAATGTTTATATAAATTTTTTTTTTATAAAAAAAAGTTTTATATAAAAAAAAATTTTATATAAAAAAAGTTTATATAAAAAAATTTTTATATAAAAATTTTTTTTTATATAAAAATAAAATTTTATATAAAAAAAATTTTATATAAAAAAATTTTTTTATATAAAAAAATTTTTATATAAAAAATTTTGTTATATAAAAAAAAATTTATATAAAAAAAATTTTATATAAAAAAAATTTTTATATAAAAAAAATTTTATATAAAAAAAAATTTTATATAAAAAAAAAAATTTATATAAAAAAAAATTTTATATAAAAAAAATGTATATAAACATTTTTTATATAAAAAAAAATTTATATAAAAAATTGTTTTATATAAAAAAAAATTTTATATAAAAAAAAAATTTATATACATTTTTTTTTA
>JAWQEG010005544.1:2500-35000 GCA_033782935.1 Petrolisthes cinctipes | reverse complement strand
CACACACACACACACACACACACACACACACACACACACTGGACTGGACTGGACTGGACTGGGGGTATACTTCTGGCCCTATGTGTGTGTGTGTGTGTGTTTGTGTGTGTGTGTGTGTGTGAAAGCAGCTTAGTTAATACACACACACACACACTGGACTGGACTGGGGGTATACTTCTGGCCTTGTGTGTGTGTGTGTGTGTGTGTGTGTGTGTGTGTGTGTGTGTGTGTGTGTGTGTGTGTGTGTGTGTGTGTGAAAGCAGCTTAGTACACACACACACACACACACACTTATACACACACACTGGACTGGACTGGCCTTGCATGTGTGTGTGTGTGTGTGTGTGTGAAAGCAGCTTAAGTTAACACACACACACACACACACACACACACACACACACACACCAAGGACCTGTTTTACGGCACAAGATGTAACCAAATATAGCTTTAACCTCCACCTCTTCCTTCCTCTCAGACCTCTTAAGGAAGGTACTCGTTAAACGCTTGTTGCTTGCCATGTACAGTACGTGTATATGTATGTATGTATGTATGTCCTGTACAAGGTAGAAATGGGATACAAGTCATTTCCGAGTTGTGTGGCTGCCGTGTACAGTCAAGGATAAAAGTTATGTCCCAACAAACCCCTCTCATGTGCTGTAATAATAATAATAATAATAATGATAATGATATGTCCCAATCAACCATCTTTTAAATGCTGTAATAATAATAATGATAATAATAATAATTATAATAATAATAATAATGATAATGATAATAATAATAATAATGATAATGATAATAATAATAATAATAAGTGATAATAATAATAATGATACTAATAATAATAATAATAATAATGTGCCAAACCAACCCTCTTTTAAATACTGTAATAATAATAACATTTCACTGATTAGGCTTAGTATACATTTACTTTCTTTTATTTGTGTTGGCTTAACAAAGACACACCAACATCCTAAAATGGAAATTGGTAATACTGTGCCTAATATACAATAAATTATGTAGTGTACTCAAGGCAAAAAAAAAAAAAAAAAAAAATAAAAAAAAAAAATAATAATAAAAATAATAATAATAATAATAATAATAATAATATATATATATATAAAATAAAAGAATAAACAAAAAAACTATAGGTGCAATAATTATTCTCGTGTGAAACATTTTTAGAGACACCTCAGACTATGCATACTAAAAAAATAGGGAGGGATGAAGGGATATACAACAGCATCATTAATTAAAGGGGGTAATTCACAAACAGTGTGTGTATGAATTCTTGTGGTCAATGATACACGTGTTTTGTTGTAGGCTGTAGTGAAGGGTGAGTCATATTGTTTCACCTCTGGGTTCTGGAGTTGAGTTGGGTTGGGTTGGGTTGGGTTGGGTTGGTTGGGTGCATATGTTAGTGTTCCTGCTACACCACCACGCTTCCCTTTTATGTCTCACTCCCGTTTTATTACCATGATGTGTTTTTTTTGTTTTTTTACTGTTGTGTGTGTGTGTAGTAGTAGTGGTGGTGGTGGGAGTAATGTGTGTGTGTGTGTGTAGTAGTAGTGGTGGTGGGAGGATTAATGTGTGTGTGTGGGAGGAGTAATATATGTGTGTGTGTGTGTGTAGTGGTGGAGGGAGGGAGAATATCTAACTAACATACAGTACCTTCTTCCAGCTGGACAAGAGTCGAGGATGCCTTCGATGCAAGTGCCACAAATGTCGCAGCTTGGCCCAATGTCATATCCAGTGTATGGGTCGACTGGCCAGGGATTCCCGTGGCTGCCAGATATGTGCCTGTCAAAGTAAGGGCCTTCCACTTCTTCCTCAACGCCTTCAACCCACCACATCAGACAAGAAGGGGCTCCACACTCAGTCAGCCACCACCCACCACCAACACACACACACAGACACACAAGCCATGCAATGATTCACGTGAGTTATGGCACAATGCATTATAAATATATATACAGTTTTGTTGTGGTTTCTTTGTTTTTAAGTTAAATTATTAAGTTCACTAGATGGTGACATCATTAGGATTACAGTAATTGTGATCTGATTTTGTGGTATTTGAAAGAGGTCCTAAATCATATATATGAATGTGTGTGTGTGTGTGTGTGTGAGAGGAGATGTGTTTGTGTATGTGTTGAATTGGTACAGTATTATGTGAATGTGTGTGTGTTTGGAAATATTGGTGTGGTGTGAGAAATATGTAAATGTGTTTGTGTTTGGAAAGATTGGTGTGGTTTGACAAATATATGATGTATGCGTTTGGAAAGATTAGTATGTGTGACAAATAGGTAAATATGTATGTGTTTGGAAAGATTAGTATGGTGTGAGAAATAAGTAAAATGTGTTTGTGTTTGGAAGGATTAGTATGGTGTGACAAATGTGTATGTGTTTGGAAAGATTGGTGTGGTCGTGACAAATATATGTTGTTGTATGAGGTATATAATTATGGTGTGATAAATATGTGTTGTTGTTGTTGTTGTTGTTGTTGTATGAGGTTTGACATTACTGTTTTGTGGTATGACAGATCTAACAAAATATAGTAGGTAATTATCATCATTATGGCATCCTACCTACACCACCATACTGGCAGATGTGGCCGGGTGTGTGGTGGGGGGCAAAGTGGTGGGCGTGGGGCGGGTGTGGTGGCGTGGGAGGTGTATAAGATGCAGGTGTGTGGCCGACGGATATACAGAGTGCGATGTGATCAAGTGTACTCATCCCTGTACAACAACAACAACAACAACACCTACTGCTAACAAGATATTACGAGACCTCTGTTGCTCTCCTTGCACAGGTGCCTTCTTTTTTATACAATACATGTCTCACTAACACATTGCACCCACTTCTAGGTTTTAGTTTATTTTTATTTATATATATTTTTATTTTATGTATATATTCATTTTTTAATTTTTTTATTATTTACTTTTTTTAATCTTTTTTTTATTTATTTTGTTTTTGTCGTTTCCATGTTCGTATTTAATTTTGCACCCTCTTCTAGGTTTTAGTTTATTGTTATTCATATATATATTATTATTTTATGTATATATTTATTTTTTAATATTTTTTTATTTACTTTTTTTTTATCATCTCCATGTTCCTCTTTTATTTTCCTGTTCTCATGTTCATCTCTATTATCTATTCTATATTGCTATTCTTGATATTTGTCAATTCTTCTTTGCTCTCCTCTTTATATTGCTTTTTTCATTCTGTTCTTTTGTTTATTTTGGTATTCATTTTATCTCTTCATTATACAGTATTCCAGTTTTGTTCTTCTTCTCCCTTATCTCTTTTCATACATAGAATACTGTATATTTAAGCCTATACACTCCAATACATACATACATACATTCATGCTTACATCACTTACATATAAACATTCAGTACTGTACATACATATATCCATAAGTGTACAGTCGCGTTACACAGTCCTTGAACAGACATCCCCTTACACCGTGGTCAAGGACTATGTGCTGTGACTGTACATGACAACTGGTGCTCCCATATGGATTGTATTAAAATTGAAAGTTACAACCCCCAAACCAGTCAGCATTCTACTACTACTGTGCCTATGGTAGTGTGCTTGTAGTGTGTGTGGTGTGTGTGTGTGCGTGTGTGTGTGTGTGTGTGTGTGTGTGTGCTTGTAGTGTGTGTGTGTGTGTGTGTGTGTGTGTGTGTATCATAGCTGAATTCTGATGAGGTTACCATAATGACCTACTTCTCAAAATACTTGCTTTTCTTACTTAGCCTTGTTGGTTGGAGAGGTCACTGGCTGCTACATCTTGTCTGGTGTGGAGTGTGTTTAATTAATATATATACACTACATACAGGTACAGTTGAGCAAGTAGAAAGTGCAAGAAAAATTTGGCTGTATATTTCAACATCTGGTAGTTCTTTGTAGTATAATCCCTCGTATACTTATGAATGAATAACTGAAAATTCAAAGCCAATGTAAGGTGGAACGTGATTGGCTGAACTTTGAGTGGTGGTGAAGATGTGGCCATATACATTCATATTTTTCTTGCACTTCCTACTTGCTCAACTGTACCAGATCACTCAATTGGTTTAAGGGGAGAGTATAGTTTTGGTACATTAGAGCGACTTGATTCCTCCAAAGTATGCCGGGAAACAGGACCAGATGAACAAAGATAATGGTGGCCTGTTGCTTCGAATAGTTTGGAGGATTCATTATCTCCTAAAATGCCAATACTATACCCCCCCCTTAAGGTGGTAATTCTTTTCTGGTGCATTGGAGTGTCTTGTTTCCTCCAAAGTATGCTATGAAACAGAACCAGATGGACAAATATAATGGTGTCCTGTTGCTTGGAATTGTTTGGAGGATTCAGTTGCTCCAGATTTACCAACATCAAATTTTCCCCTTAAGGTGGTAATTCTTTTCTGGTGCATTGGAGTGTCTTGTTTCCTCCAAAGTATGCTATGAAACAGGACCAGTAGAGCAATAATAATGGTGTTCTGTTGTTGCTTGGAATAGTTTGGAGGATTCAGTTGCTCCAGAATTACTAACACAAAACTTTCCCCTTAACATGTCCTCAATTTGATTCATCTTGTCTTTATTATTATCTTTGGAAATGAGTTTGTAGAAGGTTATGTATGCTCTGACTATGATGATTTGTTGGTGTGATGGTTGTGTTTCGTGGAGATGTGGTAATATTTTACTTGGTGGTCTGTGTGTGTTGAGATGGAACAATGTGGAACTGCTGATCATGGCGGTGGAATTACAGTACATATATAACAGCTGTAGTTGTTGTTGTTGTTGTTGTTGTTGTTGTTGTTGTTGAAGTTCCTTATTAATCTGTCTGACCGAGCAGCCCCGACCGACAGCTGTAGTTGTAGTTTTGGCCACTGTAATACCATCTATATATACATCATGTTTGTAAATGCCGACATAAGTGAATTGGTAAGAACAACCTAACACATTCCATCAGCTGTGAAATTGGATAAGAACAACATAACACATTCCATCAGCTTTGAAATTGGGTAAGAACAACACAACACATTATATCAGCTGTGAAATTGGGTAAGAACAACCTAACACATTCCATCAGCTTTGAAATTGGGTAAGAACAACAACCTAACACATTCCATCAGCTGTGAAATTGGGTAAGAAGAACAACCTAACAGATACCATCAGCTGTGAAATTAGATAAGAACAACCTAACAGATACCATCAGCTTTGAAATTGGGTAAGAACAACAACCTAACACATTCCATCAGCTTTGAAATTGGTTCAGAACAACCTAACACATTCCATCAGCTGTGAAATTGGTTCAGAACAACATAACACATTCCATCAGCTTTGAAATTGGGTAAGAACAACCTAACACATTCCATCAGCTTTGAAATTGGGTAAGAACAACATAACACATTCCATCAGCTTTGAAATTGGGAAAGAACAACATAACACATTATATCAGCTGTGAAATTGGGTAAGAACAACAACCTAACACATTCCATCAGCTGTGAAATTGGTTCAGAGCTCTGGTTAGAAGTGAAAATGCAGATCAACATACTGTACCTAACTAACTAACTAACTAACTAACTACCAGCTTTCATCGTCTTATCTCTCTCTCCCTTGTCTCCTTCAACGTGACGACTTCCACAAATTGCTTGCTTCTCTTTTGGTGTCCCAGACGAGACATGATGGTGGTTTGGCGGGTGTCCCAGTGTCCTAGTTTTGACGGGGGGGGGTTGTTGTTGGACAGCTGTTGTATGTGTCATTATTGGCCTTGACCCTACTCACCCCATCCTACCCCTCCCCTTCCGTCCCCTTCCCCTCCCCTTCCCTTCCCCTCCCCCTTCCCTTCCCTTCCCTCCCCCTTCCCCTCCCCCTTCCCTCCCCTCCCCCTTCCCCTCCCCCTTCCCTCCCCTTCCCCTCCCCTCCTCTCCTCCTTCCCTCCCCTCCTCTCCTCCTTCCCTCCCCTCCCCTTCCCCTCCCCCTTCCCCTCCCCCTTCCCCTCCCCCTCCCCTTCCCCTCCCCCTCCCCCTCCCCCTCCCCTTCCGTCCCCTCCCCCTCCCCTTCCGTCCCATCCCCACCTCATATTTACTGCTTTGGAACCTCTCATCTCCCCCGCTCTCTGTACTGAATTTCCCAGAACCTTTCCCTATCCCGAATTTCCCAGAACCTTTCCCTATCCCATATGCCTCTAACTGAATCTCACCACCCCACCCAACCAACCCCCTGTGTACTCCTCTGCTGAACGAACTCTTCCCCAACACACTGTACTGTACTTCTGTCAACTCATCTCCATCCCACACCACCACCACCACCTCTCCCCTCCTCTCCTCCCATCCCATCCCATCTCTCCTCTCCTCCCATCCCATCTCCTCTCCTCCTCCCATCCCATCTCCTCTCCTCCTCCCATCCCATCTCCTCTCCTCCTCCCATCCCATCTCCTCTCCTCCTCCCATCTCTCCTCCCCCTCCCATCCCCTCCCATCCCATCTCCTCTCCTCTCCTCCTATCTCTCCTCCTCCTCCCATCCCATCCCATCCCCTTCTCTCCTCAGACAAACCTGTTTTTTATACGCAGGCTGCCCTCACCCATTTTACCCTTTCCTTTCATTATCCTTTTTTCCTGTGTTATTTACGCGTTTTTATTTTGTTTATTTATTTCCTTTATCTCTCTCTTCTAATTTATATTTCCTTATACTTTATAATCTCTATGTGTTATGGTATATCTTTATTTAATCTTTTCATATTCTCCTGTTCCCTTCTTTATCTCATCTTTTCATATTCTCCTGTTCCCTTCTTTATCTCATCTTTTCATATTCTCCTGTTCCCTTCTTTATTTAATCTTTTCATATTCTCCTGTTCCCTTCTTTATTTAATCTGTTCATATTCTCCTGTTCCCTTCTTTATCTCATTGGTCTGTTTTTTGTTATCTTCTCCATCTTCATGCTTCTTTAATTCTCTCTTTACATTAAATTTTTATCTCTTTACTTTCATCATTCCTTCCTTTACCCCTTAATTAACTTCCCTCTCTCTCACTTGATTCAATGTGACATCACAACATAAAAAAACACACACACACACACACACACACACACACACACACACACACACATACCTGTACATTAAAGTTTGTGTATATATGATAGATAGACTAGTGTGTGTGTGTGTGTGTGTGTGTGTGTGTGTGTGTGTGTGTGTGTGTGTGTGTGCTGTGAAAATGTAGAGTTGATGATGATGATTATGATAGTTAAGTGTACAATTGGGTGTATAATAATTTAGAATGGAATAAACTAACACCAACCAGATATGCATTGAGAGAGTTGATAGAGGTAGTTGAATAAATATTATGTATAAATATTATGTACGTGTGTATAAAGTGATGGAAAAGATGTAAAAAAAAAAAGTAGATATTTGTTACAGAGTTCGTCAAGCATGAAGGTAAAATACTGTGATGCCTGTGTGAAGTTTTGGGATTGAAATACTATATAGTCAAACAACTTCATATTTCTCATTGATAGCAAAACATTCAGATCATGGGGGGACTCATGGAAACAGTAAAAAATAATTAGAATGCATGTACAGCCACAATCAAATATATATCCACCGACACTTTCCTTCCATCTTAGTAAATATCTTGGTAATAAAGCACAACACGTGTATGATTTTGCACCACCTCATAATAATAATTGAAGGGGTTGAGTTGACGTAAGGTGTTGTTGTATGATTATATTTCGATATGATACATATTCATTTCCACGATGGAAGGAAAGTGTCGGTGGTTATTTGATTGTGGCTGTACAGTGCAGTATTAGAATTAAGAATAGAAGATAATAGACTATCTGACAAACACAATAGTTAAAGATTTAACCAAAAAATCACCTGATTGTGTGTGAAAAAAAAACTGCTGATTCTGGTAATAACATTAAAACATATACAGGTGAGTACAGTAGATGATACAAGAGTTATTATACAGGATTAAAACAAAGAGTCATAGGGCCGATTCCACAGTGGCTTTGGTTTGTTATGATCCTCCCAAACCACACTTGTCAGTCTTAATTATATCAAACAAACTCAGTATCCATAGCTAGAAAATAATATGTCGGGTAGTTCCATTACTTGTCAGTCTTAATTATATCAAACAAACTCAGTATCCATAGCTAGAAAATATGTCGGGTAGTTCCATTATTACCATAGTTTCATAGTGGGGTCCTCAAATTCATCATATAATTCACTCATGAGTCATTTACATAGTTCACTTTCTTTTGTTACGGTGCTTACAAACCAAAACAAACCACTGTGGAATGGGCACATAGTCTGTGTATAATAATATATCATGTTGTGTAGTCTACCATTGGGATACCAGTTTTAGAGTTGGGGCTCATCTTGTCATTTTCCAAAGAGTTAAGGGAAGCAATTGTTTGTGGTCAATTTGGAGTCTATGTTGGCTTCCAAACTCAACTATAAAACACATCCCCTGTATAATTCCATATGGAGGGGTCTGTTTCCTGGCATAGTTTGGAGGAAATAGTAGCCTTCTGATTTCCCATGATAGGTTACTCCCCTCCCTTAATATAAAATAAGAATTATATAACTGTGATAAAGATAATACTAAAACTAACTAACTAACTAACAACAACAACGATAATTTATAGGAGGAGGAGCAGGTGCAGTAGGAGGAGATACAGGAAAGAATGATGATGACATGGGAGGTCTGACCTGGGTTGACCCGGCCCAACGAGAGACTGTCCTCTACCCTGACCACAGCTCCAATGACCAACACCACCAACAACAACACCATCAACACCAACACACACCAGGCGACGGAACCACAAAGAGTGCAGTCCAAGGTTAGTAATGTACAAGAGTTGAAGTGAGTATGTAGTTATTATTATTGTCATTGCTACTTCCATTATCATTATTATTGTCATTGCTACTTTCATCGTCATTATTATTGTCATTGCTACTTCCGTCATCATTATTATTGTCATTGCTACTTTCATCGTCATTATTATTGTCATTGCTACTTCCATCATCATTATTATTATTGTCATTGCTACTTTCATCATCATCATTATTATTGTCATTGCTACTTCCGTCATCATTATTATTGTCATTGCTACTTCCGTCATCATTATTATTGTCATTGCTACTTCCGTCATCATTATTATTGTCATTGCTACTTCCGTCATCATTATTATTGTCATTGCTACTTTCATCGTCATTATTATTGTCATTGCTACTTCCATCATCATCATTATTATTGTCATTGCTACTTCCATCATCATTATTATTGTCATTGCTACTTCCATCATCATTATTATTGTCATTGCTACTTCCATCATCATTATTATTGTCATTGCTACTTTCATCGTCATTATTATTGTCATTGCTACTTCCATCATCATCATTATTATTGTCATTGCTACTTCCATCATCATTATTATTGTCATTGCTACTTCCATCATCATTATTATTGTCATTGCTACTTCCATCATCATTATTATTGTCATTGCTACTTCCATCATCATTATTATTGTCATTGCTACTTCCATCATCATTATTATTGTCATTGCTGCTTTCATCGTCATTATTATTGTCATTGCTACTTCCGTCATCATTATTATTGTCATTGCTACTTCCGTCATCATTATTATTGTCATTGCTACTGTACTTCCATCGTCATTATTATTGTCACTGCTACTTTCATCGTCATTATTATTGTCATTGCTACTTCCATCATCATTATTATTGTCATTGCTACTTTCATTTTCATCATTATTACTGTCATCATTTTCATCATCATCATTGTTATCATCCCATTTCCATTTGTCCAGGCCCAGAAAGTGATAAGGAAAGAAAAGGATATCTCAAATGGAGTACTGTAACTTGTGTTTGCCTCCCCTTCCAGCTTTCCTCTTTCCTTCCCCTTCCTTCCAGCAGTATTTGACTCTTTGTTTCCCTCATATTGTTGTTGTCATTCTAACTCCATTCACTTAAGCCAGGGGGACAGTACACTTTTGATATACTGGACTAACTTTATTCCTTCAAAGTATGTCAGGCAACAGAACCAGATTAAGACAAATAATGGTGGCCTGTTGCTTGGAATAGTTTGGATGAATCTGTTACTCCAGATTTACCAACACTGTACTATCCCCTTAATTACCTGGTCACCTTCTTCTCTCCAGATTTACCAACACTGTACTACCCCCTTAATTACCTGGTCACCTTCTTCTTACTTTTTTTTTTTTTTTTTTTTTTTTTTTTCTATACCTCAACCTCGGGACTGTAGGCTGTCAGTAGCCCGTGACTCTTGCGAGGCCCCGAGATTATTGGGTGTCGCACCAGATGAGACAGTGGAGCTTCGTGGTGATGTTGGTACCGTAGCTTCTCTTCTGCCCCACTAGATGTCGACACCTTATTTATACACGTCACTATCAGGGAGAGCAGCTACACCGTCACTCACATCATCTTGGAATATGGTCTGGCATCTTCTATGTTGTGAGTTGACGACGATGTAGGGGGTATTTTCTTGACGTGTCGGCGTAGCCTGGATAATTGACGAACAGCTGGACCCAGTTCACCTCAGAAAAATCCCAGACGTTTTCACGTGGATTCGAACTCGGGTCCTTGACATTAGCAGTCCGTCTCTTTACCCACTCTGCCACCGCCTCCTTGATTTATTTGACCGGTTCCCTTCCTTCCTCTTTTGTTTACAGCTTCCCCGGTGGAGTGGTGGCAAGTGTGGGTAATAGTGATTCTTACTTGATTTATTTGACCGGTTTCCTCCCCTCTCTTTTGTTTACAGCTTCCCCGGTGGAGTGGTGGCAAGTGTGGGTGATAGTGACACCATTAGTGTTGGTGGCTGTGTTGGTGTGTGGTGCAGCCCTGAGGTATTGGCGTGGCTACCACCATGACAAGTACCACATCAACGCCTTCCGACCCACCGAGACGGAGAAACTGAGGCCGGTTGCCACAGCAGACGACCATCACCACCACCATCACCACATCAATAACCACAATAACCAACGAGTTAGACATCTGTGAATGAGTACAACTGGTTAAACTTACACCTATATAATTATTTACCTTAGCATTCATTCTTGTACTCTTACCTGACAGTACTGTACAATGGTGAGCTAGACTGTACTAAGATTTGATATACATGTAACACAGATTGAGTTGTGAATCTGCTATAAGCCAACATCAGATCCACCTTTCACAGTTCAACATTAAAGCCTTTCTTCATAAAGTATTGGTAGGTAGAATTGCAAGTTCAATCATCAGGATAGACCATCTGGTAATATTGTTGGCTTAGGGGTGTTTGTTTGTTTGTTTGTTTGGCCTCTACCCAGTCAGATTGTGTGTATTGTAAGATTTCAATGATAGAGCTGGGAATTAATTGCACACGTTGATTGGCAGCTTATTATTATTATTATTATTATTATTATTATTATTATTATTATTATTATTATTTTTATTATTATTATCATTATTCGCACACCCACTTAACACTTATATGGTAATGACTTTATTTAGCAGAGAAAATTTGTAAGCGTATCATACCATAGTTGTTGTATTGTATGTAGTTCAGTACTGTACCACAATAGGAAAAGATCAGTGTACAGTTGGCAGCATAAGTTCGTTCGCTTCATTTCCACCTGTGTATGTATTAGCTATGGTGATGTTGTAATACAATTTTAATGCAGAGATGACGGATATAGTTCTCGTATGGTAAATTATGTATGTTGTTGGAATAAAAACTGGTTCAGAATGCAACTATCTGGTCATATTAGCAATACATGAGATGTACGCGAATTTATGCTCCCGTCTGTACACCCCTACATCTCCATGCTGTGATAAGAAGGCTACAAGATAAAGAGAAAGGAAGGTGCAATACAATACCTTCACTTGTGTTGATAATGCTTAATATTGTATTGTTAGTGATTGATTCAAGATTCTAACTACACTATAAAATTTACTACACTTGCCTTCCCTTGTGTTGATAATGCTTAATATTGTTAGTGATTGATTCAAGATTCTAACTAGTCCCAGCTCTGTCATGTGTGGATCTTGTAAACACCATCTCTCTGATTCTTTGGAGGGGAATGCTGAAAAGAGTCGGTGAAGGTTTTTGAAATGTGTCGGGTACTTGTGGATGTGAAGCGGGGAAACTTTATACACCGATTTATGGAATTCAGTAAAGTGTATTTATTATTGGTAAATGCCTGAATATAATTAATTGTCCAAGAACAAACAAAAAATTATAAACATTTATTTTTGTGGAATAGAAACAAACAGGAGTGTTGGAAAATATACTGGTGATGTAATTTATTTATAATTCTGCCTATTATTGGCCAAAACAAAGGAAGGTGTATGATAAAAAGTGTAATGAAAGAAAAAGTTATCAAAAGGAAATTGAACTTAATGGAACTCAAGTTTACAAAATTACCGTACAGCCAAAAACAAGGATAAAATGAAGTTCAGAGAAAAAATGGAATTCAAGCTAAGAAAATTGCACAAAAATGGAAATTCAACTAAAGTTATGGCAGCTATACAGTATACAGTATGTGAACTAAGATAATTGCAGCAGAATAAAACTCTAGCTATGAAAATTGCACAAGAATAGATGTCTACCGGTATCTGTCTATCTATCTATTGCCAGACGCGTCAATCCCTGAAGGGGGTGACCACAAATAAATCGCCTCCACACACCTCTGTCCCAAAGCTGAGAATAATAATAATAATGCACCAAAAGTTGAACAGGGTGGAAAATAAATAAATAAACTGTAGTGGTAATGGTGGTTGTGTTGTGTGAACAGTAAAGGACGTGTGACTGTTTTGAAGCCTTGTGAGTGATCAAAGCACATTACCTAACCACAAATACGTCTTATAATGTAAAATGCGGCTCCGAGACACAACTGACCAAGTGGCAAAACAAAGGAGAGAGTTTGAATGACAGTCCAGTCGCTTATATATACATTTTTTTCATGTCTTCTGTTATCCAGTCAACAGTGTGGTCGACGACTTTGTGAACATACGACTCTCTGTACAAACACCAAAACAAGTGAAACAGTAATTGGAAGGTTTGAAAATTGAGCTTATAATTACAGTACAGATACAGTAATTGTAAGGATTGAGCTTATAATTACAGTACAGATACAGTAATTGAAAGGATTGAGCTTATAATTACAGTACAGATACAGTAATTGAAAGGATTAAGCTTATAATTACAGTACAGATACAGTAATTGGAAGGATTGAGCTTATAATTACAGTACAGATACAGTTATAATGATAAGACTGTAGGACTGAGGGTTACAGGTACAGTTTCAAGTGAGCATCTTTTTTGTCCTTGCTGGTACCATGTGTCCTTACCTGATTGAGAGTAATGTTGACACGTACTTGGTCCTTTGTATCTCGGAGCGCTTTCTCTTATAGACGACAAAGGCTTTCTTCTTGTGAGTTTTGACACCTCTTGCATTAGTCTATATATATATATATATTATCTAAGCCTCAGTTTGTTATTTATGTGCTACAGTATATTATTGAGTTAGATTTTAGTCTTTAAAAGTCAGTACTGCTTCCTTCCAACAAAAATATTGTCTATAGTTGGGTAAGGAAAATATATATAATAATCTACTGTTTTAAAGTGTTAAGGGGAGATTCTTTTGTTGTTGGTGAATTGGAAGGTGTGTGATTCCTCCAAATGAAGCCACGAAACAGATCCCCTATTAGTACCATTAAGGGCGTCTGTTTCCTGGCATAGTTAAGGAGGAATTAATAGACCTTCAAATTTACCAACATGAGAATTTCCCCTTAAATATCATGAGTTCTGGAGTGACTGGTACCCATCTTACTAACTAACACTGTGGGACAACTTTCAACCATCTATCTAAATATTTTTGTTAATTATTAGTTTATTTAGAGATTTATTTTTTATTGTTTTTGTTTAGGCCATTTGCAAGAAAACTCAAAGGCTTGGTAAATTGGTACTGATAATCACCAATTCACTAATGGTCTTAATTAAGGGGGTAATAAATACACTTTTGGGAAATTGGAGCAACTAGATTTCTCCAAAGTATGCCGGGAAACAGGACCAGGTTAGGAAAAATAATGGTGACCTGTTGCTTGGAATAGTTTGTAGGAATGAGTAGCTCCAGCTTTACCAACACTGTAATACCCCCATCCTACTTCATAATTATCACCATTACTGTACCATCACTAAACACAACAAGACTTTTACTGTAATGTATGGGTCGATTCCACAGTGGTTGGTAGTGGTTTGTAAGCACGCCAACGAAAGAATCTTGGCCGTGTAAATGACGTATGGGTGAATTATTTAATGAATTTGGTGAATAAACTATGTAGTGATCATCATTATCTAACTGTTAGATAGATTTTGTGAATACGGATACTCAGCTTTTGGAAAATAATGAAGCCTTAAGGGGAGGGTATAGTTTTGTCATTTTTGAAGATAATGATTCCTCCAAACTATTCCAAGCAACAGGCCACCATTATTTTTGTTCATCTGGTCCTGTTTCCTGGCATACTTTGGAGGAATCAAGACACTCCAATGTAACATAAGTATACTCTCCCCTTAAAGTGTGGTTGGTTTGGAAGCTTAACGAACAAATACGACTGTGGAATCGACCCTATATGAGTGAGGAGATTGCAAGAGATATTCAGTGAAACACCTTATGGTATTTCCTAGTAGTAAACAGGTTCCTTTGTGACTCGTAATATAAAAGACTTGAGTCAGAAGGTCAATGTGTGATAGTTTGACTACCGGTATATATTATAATACCAATATAATATAACGGTATGAAGTATATATCATAAATATGGTAGATAGATATTATTACTATTTGAGCTCATTATGTTATATATTTAGTATGGTACATCATTTCATATTAGTAATTTAAATGTTCATCTATTATGTCAGGAGTTACCTTTCCACTTGCTAATATTATACATATATTTGTAGTGTAGACACAAGCTTTATAGAGGAGAATATATTGAGACTTAGTGTTAAGTTTTAGTAAATCACAAGAGACTTTGAGAGTTGTGTGTGACTGTTGATGACCATGATGTAACACCTCATCAAACTTACAACCATATTCAAGAACAATGTCAGGGTACAGCCACAACTTTACAATAATGTTGACTCTTCAGTGAAATTTTCAGAATTAATATGAAGTATAATAGACATGGGATTTGTCCTTAGAATTTTGGACATAAGTAAGCATACAGTGTAGTGTATAGTTTACAGAAGTTTTATTTAATGTGATTGTCAAACCTTCCACCTTTAAATATAGGGAAGTTAGGTTTTGATGATAATTATTCTGTATCGGTAATACCAGCTGATATCTGGCATTGCATTTGATGTCAGAACCTACTACTGTATAACTGTTGGACTTGGATACCATTACACCTATAATATCATTTGAGACACAAAGCACTATGTTTATTAAATATGTTTTAATTTTATGGACATTACAAAACCCGGCAGTATGACTTTTATGCACATCAAGAAATGAATAACTCAAAGCCACTGAACGGAAAACATTTGAAGTGTTGTACTCCATGACACTGTTCTCAGATATGACTCATTGTTGTATAGGGAAAGTAACCCAACATACAACACCTGTGGTAGTTGTTGGTTGGGGACTTTGTGGTTATCATAATGGCTTCATTAGATCCTCTTCATATCTAGTCATTTAGTTTTGGTGAGTTGTTAAAGCCAGCGGAACTTTTAGACTCTTATTGTCCTGTCTGGGTTTGGTTAGTCTTGTATCTGTCAAGTCACTGGTGGTCTATAAGCTTATATAATATAATACTTTTCAGATCTATCATTTTGTGGGTAGATTTTATACACGAGTGTTTGAACACATCTAGAAATATTACTAACTGATCTAGGTAAAATAATGCTAGTCTTACCATCAGTGTTTATGGTCTTCATTTAAATTTCCAGATGACCACCACCAAAGCTCATTTACTTTGGAAATTATTGTTAGTTTGTCATGTCTAATTATTTGAATGTCATACTCCTGGCATCAACCCACACTATATGTCTCTTTAAAAATTGTAAATCTGTAAATTTTGTTACAAACGGCCTAAAGCAAGCCTAGCCAACCCATACTGTGTACCTAAGGGTCTAAAGGGATTATTTTAAGACCTACAGTACTTCCTACTCCTTGGAAAATGTAGCCACCATATTTATACTATGGCTTACTTACCCTCCTCCTTGGATCTGTTACTGTATTAAAGTGATGTATTTGGACTGCAAAGAAATAATCAAGGTAATTTTTTTTTATTGTATTTCAAAGCTAAATTTTATATATATGAAGTATACTTACAGTACAGGTATATATATATATATATACAGTATATTTTATTCTGTGTATGCAGTTAAATATCTATTATAAAAGGTGATGTTGGAAAGCAAGAGAGAATGAAAATCACAACACCAACATATCTGTATTGCATATCAACTTTACATGTACAGTATATATATAGTTTGGTAACAATGTATAACTCACATCAGATTCCACTTACCTACTCTGAATATACACCATATATTGACACACTGATATTCTTTGTACCATCTGTTACATCCACATTAGCTATACCATTACTCTTTGATATCTGTATCTGTAAGCTATTATATGCTTCAACATATTAAGCAACCATAAATTGTCAAATACTCTGGACATTCTCTATCTCACTTTCATTACAACTGGCCTGGTAAGTGTTGTCTGAGTATGTATGTATCTGTAACTAAAACTGTAATTGTAACTTCCACACTTGGTAGAATTCATCAATAATTGTTTGTACTGTATAACTACACTTGTATTTGTTGAATAGTGATGTTTGAGGAGTAGATTTTAGGAGTTCAAGTTTTTGGTGGGTAAGATTTTGTCAGTAAATTGGAAATTGCTGATTCCTCCAAACTTTACCATACAACAGACCACCTACTGTAGATTGAGGTTGTGTACGAGTATTTATTGGCACACTTTGTAGGAATCTGTTTGCTCCAATTTACCACCAACAACCATACTCCCTGAAAGATTTGATCAGTGAATAATTATGTTGTACTTTGAACATATTGATATTTGAGGAATAGACTGTACAATAGTTGTTGTCTTAATGTTTTGATTAGTGAACACCTTAGGAATAATATTATAGCCAATGTAGGTATTTCTGTATTCAAATTATGATGAGTGAATTATTTTAATCCTGTTTGATAACAACACTGAATGAATGACAAATATCATGGCATAGCAAATTGCAGACATGTACAGCCACAATCAAATATCCACCAACACTTTCCTTCCATCGTAGTAAATATCTTGGTAATAATGAACAACACGTGTATGATTTTGCACCACCTCATAATAATAATTGAGGGGGTTGAGTTGACGTAAGGTGTTGTATGATTATATTTTGATGTGATACTGATTTATTTGCACGATGGAAGGAAAGTGTCGGTGGATATTTTAATTGTGGCTGTACAAACATTACTTAAGGGAATAGTATACTTTTGGTACATATGAGATAAGTAACTGTTGTGGGCAAAAAAATTGGAGCACACGTAGCCCTCCGAACTCTTATCATAAAACACGTCTCTACACTTTTTGTGGAGGGATTCTGTTGTTTGGTATATCTTGGAGGAATCAAAGCCCCCAAATTTCCTACAGCAGGTTACTTAAGGGGGCGCAGGAGTAGGAGACAGGCTTAGGGGGGGACTGGTGGGGTGCGGGAATAGGGGGACAGGCTTGGGGTAGGTAGGAAGCCTGTCCCCTATTCCCATACCCCCTAACCCCCCCTCCCCCCAAGCCTGTCCCCCTACTCCAGCACTCCCCCAAAACCCCCGCACCCACCTAAACCCCCCCCCCCAAGCCTGTCCCCCTACTCCCGCACCCACCTAAACCCCCCCCCCAAGCCTGTCCCCCTACTCCCACACTCCCCCAAACCCCCCCCCCCCCCAAGCCTGTCCCCCTATTTCCGCACCCCCTTAACTTAAGAGCCATGATTTCTCCAAAGTATGCCAAGAAAACGGGACCAGAAAATATAACAGTAAAAATAATGGTGGTCTGTTTATTGGCATAGTATGTAGGAATAAGTTGCTCCAGATTTACCAACAGTGTATTATCCCACATATATATATAAATAGCACATTGTTTTGGGTGGTAAAACTGGAGTAAATGATTCCTTCAAACTATTCCAGGCAACAGGATACCATTATATTTCTTCATCCGGGTCTGTTTCCTGGCATATTTTGGAGGAATCAAGGCACTCCAGTCTATCAAAAGTATATTATTATCCCATTAACATTACTGTAATCAATATAATCAGGCCAGTTCCTCAGTAGCTGCTATTTATTTGGCATTTTTTTAACTATATATATTTATTTGGCATTTTTTCCCAACTATATATCTATTTGGCTTTTTTTCCAACTACATATCTATTTGGCTTTTTTCCAACCATATATTTCAATCTTCCCAATCACCTTCTACAGAACTAAAGTATCTTAATTAATTCACAGCTTAATTAAGGGGGTAATTTTTTACTTTTGTTACATTGGAGTGCCTTGATTCCTCCAAAGTATGCATGCCAGGAAACAACAGGACCATAAGAGTAAAAATAATGGTGTTCTGTTGTTGCTTGGAATAGTTTGGAGGATTCAGTTGGACCAGAAGAACAAAAATAATGGTGTTCTGTTGTTGCTTGGAAAAATAGTGTGGAGGAGGAGTCAGTTGGAGCAGAAGAACAAAAATAATGGTGTTCTGTTGTTGCTTGGAATAGTTTGGAGGATTCAGTTGGACCAGAAGAACAAAAATAATGGTGTTCTGTTGTTGCTTGGAATAGTTTGGAGGATTCAGTTGGACCAGAAGAACAAAAATAATGGTGTTCTGTTGTTGCTTGGAAAAATAGTGTGGAGGAGGAATCAGGTGTTGCTCCAGATTTACCAACACAAAATTTCTCCCCCCAAAATAGTCACTACAATTCACTACCAAGACTCGATCATAGTTGTTGTTGTCGTTGTTAATATCACTACATAATTGAATCATAAGTTGCTATACAGTCTAGTTAGAATCTTTCAATCAGTTGTATAGCACTACATAATTGAATCATAAGTTGCTATACAGTCTAGTTAGAATCTTTCAATCAGTTGTATAGCACTACATAATTGAATCATAAGTTGCTATACAGTCTAGTTAGAATCTTTCAATCAGTTGTATAGCACTACATAATTGAATCATAAGTTGCTATACAGTCTAGTTAGAATCTTTCAATCAGTTGTATAGCACTACATAATTGAATCATAAGTTGCTATATATACAGTCTAGTTATATTTCAATCGGTTGTTTACAAATTGACTGTGCAAGATTGTGAAATACATCGTAATTAAAAAGTCCATTTACTGATAGACAAACACAAATACTAACTACAGTATATCTTTTAATGAAACAAAAGTGTGTGTGACCTTGGTTTTGTCTTTGAGTGAATACATTTATAATTATTACTTAGGATAACCTACTACAATATGTATACAACAGTACTTATAAAAATGTGCAGTGATTGGGAAAAAACAAAAACTATCATTACTTTGTTGGATATTTAAGGGGAGATTATTTTGTTGTTGTTGTTGTTGGTGAATTGGAAGGTCTGTAAATCCCCCCAAACTTTGCCATGAAACAGATCCCACATTTGCCCCATTGAGGGCGTCTGTTTTCTGACATAGTTATTAGGAGGAATCAATTGCCTTCCAATTTACCAACAAGAGAATTTTCCCTTAATTAACAAAACATAATTAAGGGGATAATATATTGTTGGTACATTGGAGTGCCTTGATTCCTCCATAGCATGCCAAGAAACAGGACCACCAGGTTGACAAAAATAATGGTATCCTGTTGCTTGCTTAGAATAGTTTGGAGGAATCGATTGCTCCAGAAAAAAAAATCCTTGTGTAATCCGATACAATGATAGATAACTTATGTAGCAGATTATTTTGTACTTGCTGCTTGGAACCCCTCAGAAAAATTATATGTACTGTATATAGATAATAGATATACAGTATAGGTATATCTATTTATATATATATATCCCGGTATATATATATATTTTATTTACATAATTCTCAGAAGGTCAAGGGCACTTACTTACTCTTGAATGTCTTTGTTGTAGGTAATGTCTTTAAAGGGATAATATGCTTTTGGTAATACAGAGGCTACTGATTCCTCCAAAATATGCTAAAGAAATACACTACATGCACCTAACATTAAACTATTCTTCACTTTTGTAGCTTGATATTTTTCTCACCGTACTTACACCACACCTAACATTAAACTATTCTTCACTTTCGTAGTTTGATATCGTACTTACCTTACTTACACCACACCCAACATTAAACTATTTTTTTACTTTCTTTACTTCTATACTTACTTTCGTAGTTTGATATCATACTTACCAAGACAACAGGAGTCAGAGTATCATTTGGGTACACACCATTAAGTCTCAAGGTTGTAGAATAATTTATATGTTTGGTGTTCCTATAGTAAGTTAAGGTGGGAATTCTTTTTTGTTACATTGGAGTGCCTTGATTCCTCCAAAGTATGCTAGGAAACAGGCCCAGAAAAAGAGCAAAAATAATAGTGCTCTGTTGCTTGGAATAGTTTGGAGGAGGATTTAGTTGCTCCAGATTTACCATAGTTTGGAGGAGGATTTAGTTGCTCCAGATTTACCAACACAAAACTTCCCCCTTAATTAAGAGAGTCTAATTGTGGCATAGTTGGGAGGAATTACTAGCTTCCCATTTACCACCATCATCAACAACAACTGACCCATCTGTGTGGTTTTAGTGTAGGCCTATTTAGATAATTGGAACCTTTCAGAGCCTCGATCCTTGCACCATAATATTGTGTGGGTATGGCTGCACCTGCTGCTGTAGGTCATAGGGTCATATTCAACAACATATATGATGTATACTATGGTGTGGTATTGGTACGGTTGGCCACAGGAGTTCTTACACAAACTATATGGAAAGAGAAGTCATTATTCTGGAAGTAATGAATGGTCTACCAAGTAATTCGGTGACTGCAAAACAACAAACCTAATGATAATGTTGTATTGTAGTTACGTACCGGTCTTATATTTTTCTATATGTTGTAAACCTTTGAAAACAACAGTGTGTGTACGAATTCTTGTGGCCAAAAGTACAATGACTCCATAGACAAACAATAAAGCCATCGTACCAGTACCACACCATTGTAAACAACACAAATGTTCTTGCATATGACCCATAGTTGTACATATCACAAATTTATATGCACTATTGCTTGTGAACACAGAAGGTTTTACACACATGCTGTAGCTGATATATGTTATAGCAGCACTACAATACTATAGACTGTGATAGAGTTGGCATCATTGATTCCAAAATGGGGATGTTCGTGGTGCCATTATCTCAGTCAGTGTTGGTTTGTTGCTGTGGTATTATAGCTTTGCACATTATGTCTGGTAGTGAGTGGTGACATCATTGTTGCCATGTATTTATTACTGTATTACCTGTGGTCCGTTCACTGTTTGGAGGAAGAGAGAGGATAGTTACAGTCAGTATGATTGTACTGTACAATGTAAACTCTTTATTATCTCAGTGGACAAAGTCAGAGTAGCCTTGCTCTTTGTTATATAAAAGTCATTTAATATAAACGCACCTAAAAGATAGATTGCTTTATATTGATAGAAGTTAAGCATGGAAAAAACTTTGTATGAGTCACTGAAGAGTTGAAAATTTACACTGCCAAACTTTGAATTGATCATGGGGATATTATGTCTGTATTACTTTTTGTTTCAATATTGATAGTATCACAATTGTCACATTTACACATTTATATCAACAGTACATTATTATTATTATTATTATTATTATTTCTTCACACGTACTATGTCACTGTAGTGCATTGTCAGGTTATTCACTTAAGGACCCTGTGATCGTGTATGAGACTTTGAGGCTTCTGATTCCTCCTGACTATGCCACGAAACAAGCTCCTTCTGTATAGGAGTGTGTGTTTCGTGGCAATGTTTGAAGAACTCACTAACCTCCAATTTTCTGACTACATCACACACAGGGTCCCTTAATTTGCTATCACAACTAACAAGAGTGTTGACAGGAATGAAGTATTAACCTACAGTAGACTATTTTTATATTAGTGAGTCTATTTTATATTATTTTCATCTTATAAATCAGTAGCTGGAGGCAAGAGAGAGTGAGGAATTTAATTGGGAGTGGTGAGCACCCATCTCCCCCACACACACACAACATACACGCAACACACGCACACGCAACACACGCACACGCAACACACACACATGCAACACACACACATGCAACACACACACACGCAACACACACACACACACACGCAACACACACACACACACACGCAACACACACACACACAACACACACACACACACGCGCAACACACACACACACACGCGCAACACACACACACACACGCGCAACACACACACACACACGTTTACATTACCAAGTCTCACTAAACAGGACTAAGCCGATAATTTCTGAGAACAACTCTTAAACTATTGAACACTAGAAGATGGATGGAGTAGCCTATGTATAATGTGTCTTTGTTTACTTTTTGGCCTTGTAGCCCTGCCCTGACCTGACCTGACCCTCTCACTAACTTGACCATACACTTAGTAGCTCCTGTTCCACTAACTTGACCCAAAAGCTACACTAAAAAAACTTGGTTCATACACCACATCCCAGCACTATATTTGATTCATACACCACATCCCTGTTACTAAGTTGATTTATACACCACATCCCTGTTACTAAGTTGATTTATAAGTTATATCCCTGTTACTAATTTGGGTTATAGTCCCATTCTTTTTACTAATTTTGTTGATAAAGTCACCCCTCCAACATTAACATTTCCTTTACACCTGCCTATCCTTTAGCTAATTAATTAATAGTACTGTACATTTCTGTTCAGCTGGAAGAGGGCAGGGCGTACAAGGCAGCGTCCGGGAAGATTGAACAAACCACATTAAAAAACAAGCATGATTTAATTAAGGATGAAAGAAGACTGTCATAGGCCTGAGAGAACAAGTTAGTGTGTGTAAAGATTGAATAAACCGTTCTGAAAATTAAGCGTGATTTAAGAATGAAAGAATAAGACTGTACTAGGCCTGAGAGAACAAGTTAGTGTGTGTAAAGATTGAATAAACCGTTCTGAAAATTAAGCGTGATTTAAGAATGAAAGAATAAGACTGTACTAGGCCTGAGAGAACAAGTTAGTGTGTGGAAAGAATTAATAAACCATTCTGAAAACTAAGGTTGACATTATAAGGATGATTTAAAAAGATTGTCCTTCGCCTGTAGGATAAGGTATAATATTGTGGTTGTGGAGATGGGTGAAAGTTTGTGTATATTTTCTCTATTGGTCACTCTCAGTTTACCCTCAGCCACTTCTGTCTCTTCCATTTTAAGAAAGTAGATAATTTCATGTAAATATTTCATTTCTTTTATATTTTATAAAAAACCTATTAGGGAATCAAATAAATTCCATTTGAGCTTTAAAGTTGTACAAAGATGGTTTTATTTACAACCTGAAAATTATTGTAAGTTTGCAGCATTTACTGGATTAAGGTTAGTTGGTTTATTCTCTTTACTTATCATCATCACTCCTTCAAAATATCAGTACAGTATATTTATAAAGATTACACACATGATATTAGTAAAGAAAATTACAAGGGTAAGGGAAGTAGGGATGAGTGTGGTAGCTATAGGGGAATAAGCCTTCTTTATGTACCGGGGAAGGTGTATGGGAAGGTTCTTGCTGAAAGACTGATAGAAGTAATAGGGAATAAAGATAGTGAGGAGCAGGGAGGGTTCAGAAAGGGTAGAGGATGTGTGGACCAGATCTTTGCAATAAAATCAGCAGTGGAGAAATATATTGGGAAGGGTAGGAAGTTGTATGCTGCCTTCATGGATTTGGAGAAAGCATACGATAGGGTTGATAGGAGAGCTATGGCAGATGTATTAAGGATTTATGGTGTTGGTGAGCACTTGCTGGAGGGGATTGAGGCTTTCTATAGAGAGGCAAAAGCTTGTGTGAGGGTTGAGGGTGATTTGAGTGAGAACTTTGATATCAGTGTAGGATTGAGGTAGGGGTGTGTCATGTCACCATGGTTCAATATCTTTATGGATGGTTGCATGAGAGAGATGAAGGCAAAGGTGGAGGGCCTGGGTGCAAAACTAAGGTTGAATGGAGTAGATTGGTCCTTGGTTGCAAGCTTATTTGCGGATGACACTGTGTTGCTGGCCGAGAGTGAAAGGGAGTTGCAGAGGGTGGTGGATGAGTTTCAGTTCGTGTGTAAGCGAAGAAAACTGAAGGTGAATGTTGGTAAGAATAAGGTGATGGTATTTGAGAGGACCAAAACAGAAGTAATTGACTTTGCTACACCCTACAGAGTGGCTGTACCAACTGGGACGGAATGTGAGATAACTTTAGGGGGTGAGAGGATGGAGGAGGTGAGGGAATTCAAGTACTGTATCTGGGAACAGTTTTGTGTAAATATGGAAGTATGGAAGGAGAAATCAGGGAGGGAGCAGTGAGTGGCAGGCGGTTCATAATATCACTGGGGAGGATAATGAAGGATAGAAGTGTGAGTATGGAAGTGAAAAAGGGACTGAGAAATAGTATAATCCTGCCAAAACTGACATATGCGTCGGAGACATGGACATGGAGTAGGGCTCATCAGTCCAGAATAGGTGCTGTGGAAATGAGTTACTTGAGAGGAGCATGTGGACTTACTAGGTGTGATGGAGAAAGTAATGAGTGTGTGTATGAGAGGTGTGGTATGAGTGAGAAGGCAATTGGTATTGAGTGTGGAGTGGTTGAGAGAGTGAAGCGTAATACATTGAGATGGTTTGGACATGTAGAGAGAATGCAAGGTGAGGAGTTTGTAAAGGTGTATGGAAGTGAAGTTGTGGCACCTGGTGTGAGAGGCAGACCACCGGTTAGATGGCAGAACAGAGTGGAAGAGTATGTAAAGGAGAGAAACATGAGGGGGGATGGAGCGAGTAAGGAGGGAGTGTTGGAACAGGGAAAACTGGAGACACTTCTGCCGTGGCCACCCCCTTGGTGGGAGTTCCCGGAGGAAACGAGGCGTCGGAGCTATAGATAGATAGATAGATAGATAGATCTAACCTAAGCTAGACCACAGCAGACTTACCTAACCTGGGCAAACTACCGGGACCTAACCTGGGCAAACTACCGGGACCTGACCTGGGCAAACTACCGGGACCTAACCTGGGCAAACTACCGGGACCTGACCTGGGCAAACTACCGGGACCTGACCTGGGCAAACTACCGGGACCTAACCTGGGCAAACTACCGGGACCTGACCTGGGCAAACTACCGGGACCTAACCTGGGCAAACTACCGGGACCTGACCTGGGCAAACTACCGGGACCTAACCTGGGCAAACTACCGGGACCTAACCTGGGCAAACTAACAGGACCTGACCGGGGCAAACTACCGGGACCTAACCTGGGCAAACTAACGGGACCTGACCGGGGCAAACTACCGGGACCTGACAGGATGGGGCAACACTGCTACAAACGGCAATATACTAGATAAAAAATACCTTCTTTTTATATAATATATTTTTAAATGTGTTGCAGTAGGGTTACACTTGCTACTACTACTACTACTACTAACACGGGGACACAACAGTGGTATACACGTGTGTTTTGTGGTCGACAATTGTGGCTGATAAGGGCCATAATTTTGTGGTTGTTACTAGTGGCTGATAAGGGCCATAATTTTGTGGTCGCTACTAGTGGCTGGTAAGGGCGATAATTTTGTGGATAGATGTTAGTGGTAGTATACAGGTGTCGTTTTGTGGTGGCTACTTGTGGCTGATAAGGGCGATAATTTTGTGGTTAGATGTTAGTAGCAGAATACCACAGTGGTCACGTGTGTTACTACTGATAATATAGCCTCTAGTGGCTCAGTGGTGGCTTAGTAGTATGTAAACAGTGAGGTCATATAGCGCCAGAAGAAGAAGAAGGTGATAGAGAGGTAAGTAATGTTTTAATTATGTTTATATTATTATTAATTAGTAGAGAAAAAAAACGTAATTAATGTTTTGTTGATATGATAAAGGTTGTAATATTCAACAACTAACATTCATAGTGTATACGATGGTGGTAGTACGATGACTCCATATATATAAAAAAACGTTCATAGTGTATACGATGGTGTGGTGGTAGTGATACGATGACTCCATATACTACGGGCCATATTCAAGAACATTCATAATAGTGTATACGATGGTTGGTGTGGTGGTACGATGACTCCATATACAAACAACAATAACAGAGCCATCGTACCGGTACCGCACCATCGTATACACCATGAATGTTCTTGAATATGGCTATGTTTTTCGTGATAATATTTTCTGATAAATAAATACCATAATTATTTAATTATTATGTATTTGTGGATTTATTTATTTGTAGTAAAGTATAAAGTATAGATATATTTATTTATTTATTTATTAAGAGTTAATTCATCATGTCATATTATTATTTAAGATTATTATTATTATTATTATTATTATTATTATTATTATTATTATTATTATTATTGGATGAAAGTTGACAATTGCGACTACAAGTTTATTTTTTTGTGTTTTTTTGTTTTTTGTTTGAATTTTAGGTATTTTTACAGAAAACCTGTGTTTACTATATTGTATATTTTAGTATATTTTCCCACTATTTTGGACCATTCTAAGACACCTTCCATTGCATATAAAGTTCTATAGCTAACCTGGAATATGCTCAACGATAACCTAACCTAACCTAACCGTACCTAACCTAACCTTACCCTACCCTACCCTAACCTAACCTAACCTACCCTACCCTACCCTACCCTACCCTACCCTACCCTACCCTAACATAACATAACATAACATAACCTTACCCTACCCTAACCTAACCTAACCTAACCTAACCTAACCTACCCTACCCTACCCTACCCTAACCTACCCTAACCTAACCTAACCCTAACCTAACCCTACCCTAACCTAACCTAACCCTACCCTAACCTAACCTAACCTACCCTAACCTAACCTAACCTAACCTAACCTAACCTAACCTAACCTTACCTTACCTTACCCCAACCCAACCCAACCCAACCCAACCTAAACCGTGGCATCCTTCAGTCCTAACCTAACCTAACCTAACCTAACCCTGGCATCCTTCTGTCCTAACCTAACCTAACCTTACCTAACCTCACCAAACCTAACCTAACCGTGGCATCCTTCAGTCCTAACCTAACCTAACCTACCAAGCCTGTCCCCCCCACTATTCCCGCACCCCCTTAAATTTACTATCAGACAATACACAACCATATTTAACTTATATTTTTCATTTCAGAATGTTAATGGATGTGAGTATCCAGACCACACCAGATATAACACCAAAATAAGCGGTCCAATTTATTTTCACCATCGTTCAGCACAATACGAAGAGGACCGAAGAATTTGGTATGTTCACAGTCAATATTGGTAATTTTTTGCTTTGCTTTGCTTTATTACAAGACCTACCAGTAAGGTTTTAATTCTCATGTTGGTGAATTGGAATTTAACGAAGAATTTGGTATGTTCACAGTTGATATTGGTAATTTTTTGCTTTGCATTATTACAAGACATAAGGTTTGATTCTCATGTTGGTGAATTGGAAGGTGTGTGATTCCTCCAAACTATGGGTTGATTCCACAGTGGTTGGTTGGTAGTGGTTTGTAAGCACGCCAACGAAAGAATCTTAGTCGCGTTAATGACTTATAGCTGAATTATTTAATAAATTTGGTGAATAAACTATGCAGTGATCATCATTATCTAACTGTTTTAATAGATTTTGTGAATACGGATACTCAGCTCTTGGAAAATAATGAAGCCTTACAAGTGTGGTTGGTTAGGAAGCTAACATACCAATACGACTGTGGAATCGACCCCATGTAATGAAACAGATTCCCTATTAGTACCACTGAGGGCTTATGTTTTCTGCCATAGATAGGGGGAATCAGTAGCCTTCCAATTCACCAACAAATATATATATATATCTCCCCTTTAGGACCCTGTGTTTGTGTATGATAAATTGGAGGCTTGTGATTCCTCCTGACCAATGCTACGAAACAAGCTCCTTCCATATAGGTGTGTGTGTTTCATGGCAATATTTGAAGGACTCGTTTATCTCCAATTCTTTGACTACATCACACACAGGGTCCCTTAACGTGGCACAGTTAAATTAAAATAGAACGAATCATGAACCCACAACATTCTGAGAACACGATAATAATTAAGGTAGAACGAGTGAAGTAATGTGTAGAGTTAAGTGTTGTGTTTGGCTTAGTATATACTGTACAGCCGCAGTGCATAGTCCTTGAACAGACTTTCCCTTACACCATGGTCAAGGACTATTATGTGTCACTACTGTACTATATGCTCAAGAGACCTTTACTTATATGGATCTTAAACTTACAGGATAAAATAATACCGAATAACGCCTCGGGAGAAGGAAACACAACCAACAATGGATGAATGTAACAAGAAAAAGAAGAGACAGTACAAATGTGAACACTGTGACAAGCAGTTTGATATGAAGTGTTACCTAACTAAACACAAACTCGTCCACACCGGAATTAAAAAGTTTGAGTGTCTGGAGTGCGGCAAGTTGTTCCTCACCAGGTCTTCCCTCAATCGACACGCGGGGATTCACACGGGGGTTAAAAACTTCTCCTGTCTTGAATGCGGAAAGCAGTTCTTCCGTAAATCGTACCTCAACTCTCACTCTCTGGTCCACACGGGTATAAGAGAGTTTGAATGTGACACGTGTAGCCGGCGGTTCAAGACCAAATCGGACCTCAAAACTCACCAGCTGTCCCACACTGATGAGAGAAAGTTTAAATGTCAGGAATGTGGAAAAAGAGTATAAAAGAAAACCCACCTTATTACTCACAGTCTCACTCACACGGGAATTAAACACTTTGAATGTGATGAGTGTGGTAGGCAGTTCACTCAGAATCTAGCCTCACCGTCCATACCAAAATTCACGTTGGTAGGAAGGACTTTAAATGTGATGAATGTGGACGGAGTTTTATGTTGAAGGGACATTTAAAGACTCATATAAGGACAAGACATTCTTAGCAATTTTATGTAGGTTTAAGTCATTGAGGATATTTTATTTATTTATTTGTATTTGTTATTATTATTATTATTATTATTATTATTTTTATTATTATTATTATTATTATTATTATTATTATTATTATTATTATTATTATTATTATTATTATTATTATTATTACTGTATTTTGGCTTAATCTATTGAGGGCCAATTTCATTTTATTATTATTATTATTATTATTAATTTTTTTTTTTTTTTTTTTTTTTTTTTTAACTATTCTTACACTTGCAAATACATTTTATATTGCCATATAAACAGTAATAATTTAAAAGAATCTTGGTTAATAATTTCTCAATAATGTTATTTTAAAATTATTCCAATTAACGTCAAATAATCAGTTTCAGACAATGTTACATCCCTGCAGAAAAACTACAATATTATTAAATCAAGGAATAAATAGGTGAGAAATGTCATTGGTGAGATGGAAGCTAAGTATTTCTCCAAACTGGTGTTAATTTTTTTTTTATTTTTTTTTTATTTTAATACTTTTATCTCTACGCTGCCAGAATGTATAGTGTGTTATAGTGTAATATTATTGGTGTATTATAATATGAGCTGTTAGAATGTACAGTGTGTTATATTTTATTATTTGTTAATTATAATATGAGCTGTTAGAATGTACATACAGTGTGTTATATTTTATTATTTATTAATTATAATATGAGAGTTAGAATGTATAGTGTGTTATATTTTATTATTTGTTAATTATAATATGAGCTGTTAGAATATATACTGTGTTATTATATTATTTGTTAATTATAATATGAGCTGTTAGAATATATAGTTTATTATAATATTATTTGTTAATTATAATACTGTATAAGCTGCTAGAATATATAGTGTATTATATTTTATTATTTGTTAATTATGATATGAGCTGATAGAATGTATAGAATATTATTGTATATTATAATTATAGTACAGTATATTATATTTTTTCTTATATACTCCCCATAACTTCAAGATTTAGGTGCATGTATTTTTTTATGTTATAATGAAAGAAAGAGTTTATTTATTTAAGGAGAGATTCTATTGTGGGTGAATTGAAAGGCTTTTGATTCCTCCAAACTATTCCAAGCAACAACAACAACAACAGAACACCATTATTTTTTTTATTGTTCATGTGGTCCTGTTGTTTCCTGGCATACATAATTAATTACTTTGAGGAATCAAGGCACTCCAATGTAACAAGAGTGAATAATAATTAGCTCATTAAGGTGGTGATAATTCACTTTTGTTACATTGGAGTGCCTTGATTCCTCCAAAGTATGCCAGGAAACAACAGGACCACATGAACAAAAATAATGGTGTTCTGTTGTTGTTGCTTGGAATAGTTTGGAGGATTCATTTGCTCCAGATTTACCAACACTGTACTTCCACCTTAATGATAATAATAATAATGATATGTTTTTATTTCCTTAGTTAGTTTGGTATGCAAGAACCTCTGTGGTATATACGATGGCTATATAGACAAATAATAGAGTCATCGTATTGGTACCACACCATCGTATACACTATGAATGTTCTTGAATACTGCCCTATATACTGTAGCTTCCTTTCCCGGATATCTTTAAGTAAGTGAGTTAAGATGGTGAATGGATCTAATTATTAATAAGGTAATTACTCAGTATGACGTCACAAAGAGGCTCAAGAAGAACTGAAGAAGTCTATAATGTGTAAGGAAGTTTCATCTTTTTTTATTATGGTGTCGTTGCATTGTTGGGGGATTTTTCACTAGATGTTGAGATTTTTAAGAACACCTGGGGAATTTGGGAAAGTTACATGTATTATAGAAACCTGCTGGGGATTCTTGGGAATTTTAGTCTTAATGTAAATGTATGGAAATTTCAAGTCATTTAAATCAAACACAATTAAAATTATAATCATTCCATCCAGGTTACGATGTTCATTTATTCATATAAATAACGAGTTCATTTATTAATAAAAAACTAACATAACTTGATGTAATAAAATTTGATTCAACGATTCTTGGGATTTTTTGGGGGAGTAGTATTGGGAATTTCATCATCATATCCTTCTGTCAAATTGGTAATACTGGTTGGTTGTGATCAGACAATAACCACCTTTATGCCTTTATGTGTATCCCTCCATCCACTTATTACAATCACTCCTGTTGTCTAGGTTGGTAAGAGAGAGAGAGAGAGAGAGAGAGAGAGAGAGAGAAAAGTAAATAAATAGATGAGAGAGAGAGAGAGAGAGAGAGAGAGAGAGAGAGAACACGAGAAAAGTAAATAAATGGATGAGAGAGAGAGAGAGAGAGGGAGAGAGAGAACACGAGAAAAGTAAATAAATGGATGAGAGAGAGAGAGAGAGAATGTGTGTATGTGTGTGTGTGTGAGAGAGAGAGAGAGACTTGGAGGCTTCTGATTCCTCCTGACTATGCCACGAAACAAACAAGCTCTTCCATATAGGTGTGTGTGTGTGTGTGTGTTTGGTGGCAATATTTGAAGGACTCATTTACCTCCAATTTTCTGACTACATCACAGTCAAGTATTCTCTCTCTCTCTCTCTCTCTCTCTCTCTCTCTCTCACACACACACACACACACATCCTCTCTCTCTCTCTCTCTCTCTCTCTCTCTCTCTCTCTCTCTCTCTCTCTCTCTCTCTCTCACACACACATCCTCTCTCTCTCTCTCTCTCTCTCTCTCTCTCTCTCTCTCTCTCTCTCTGTGTGTGTGTGTGTGTGTGTTTCGTGGCAATATTTGAAGGGCTTGTTTACCTCCAATTTTCTGACTACATCACACACACACACACACACACACACACACAGGGTCCCTTATTAATTATTAGGAGAATCACCCCTCTCCTACTTCCTTCATAACCACAACGAATCCACTCACTCTCTCTCTCTCTCTCTCTCTCTCTCTCTCTCTCTCTCATTTTTCAGAACCCCTCTCCTTCCTCTCTCTCTCTCTCTCTCTCTCTCTCTCTCTCTCTCTCTCTCTCTCTCTCTCTCTCTCTCTCTCTCTCCTCTCTCTCTCTCTAACACATTCATTTTTCAGAACCCCTCTCTCTCTCTCTCACTCTCTCTCTCATCTCTCTTCTCTCTCTCTCTACTCTCTCTCTCTCTCTCTCTCTCTCTCATTTTCAGAACCCCTCTCCTACCTCTCTCTCGCCCTCTCTCTCTCTCTCTCTCTCTCTCTCTCTCTCTCTCTCTCTCTCTCTCTCTCTCTCTCTCTCTCTCTCTAACACATTCATTTTTCAGAACCC
>JAWQEG010005543.1:0-70269 GCA_033782935.1 Petrolisthes cinctipes | reverse complement strand
AGAGAGAGAGAGAGAGAGAGAGTGTGTGTGTGTGTGTGTGTGTATGTGTGTGTGTGTGTGTGTGTGTGTGTGTGCAGTTGAAAGGAAGGAGAGTAGGAGAGAGGGCAGAAGCAATGGTGGTGAAGTAGAAGACGAAGGAAAAGAAACAAGAAATAGAGTGAAAAAGTGAGGAAGTAAGAGAGGGAATAGAGACAAGAAAAATGTGTATATAGGAATTTAAAGAAAGCAGAAGAAAGAGTAATGAGAACAGCACTAGTCGAGAAGGAAGAAAGTATAAAGTATGAAAAGAACAACAATAAAAAAGTATAAAAGGGGAAAAAGAAAAACAGTAACAGAAGCTGAAAAGTAAGAAAGAAGAAACAAAAAAGTGTATATAAAGTAGGATAAAAAGAAAAACAATTGAAGAGCAAATAAGAAAGTAAGAGAAAGAGGAAAGATAAAAAAAAAGTGTAAGAACAAGTAAGAAGGATAAAAGAAATAAAGAGAGAAAATAAGGATGAGAAGTAATGGAGGAGAACAGGTGACATGGGTAATTATAAAAAGATCTTCCAATCCTTTACGTCACTATTAAGGGACACTGACAGGGGACATATTGGTCACACTGATCTCACTTCCCTTTGTGTTTCTCTACTCGGGTTAAGGACAGATTTATTTATTGTGTTGGTGTAATGAAAGGTCTCTGATTTCTCCAAACTATGCCACGAAACATATTCCTCTATTAACTAACATTACTCGTCAAGTCGTCAGTTTCCTGATATACTTTGGAGGAATCACAAACCTTTCAATTCACCAACAAGGGAATCTCCTATTAATACCTTTCACAATTGGATATATATATATATGTAACATTAAGGTATATACAGGATGTTTCAGCAAAGGCTACATTAAATTGGAGGATGAACTCCTTGGGTAATTCTAAATCATAAAGTCTTTATAGTAAATTGTCAGATTATGCATAGTTTGACTGTTACAATACATTTATTGTTTTGGCTTAATGAGGTGGAAGTTGAAGTTAAACTCACATATGTTTTTTACACCTTTAATCACAAATCTCTTCTGTGTTCTCCTCATTTAATAATAAGCTACAGAAAATGCTCAAAGTGGCTCCTACTGGCTTATAAACACGCCTTACCATTTACTGTCTCACTCGTTCACATCACCTTCCACCCTCATTAAGACAAAACAATAAATGTATTGTAACAGGCTAACTATGTATAATCTGACAATTTACCATAAAGACATTATAATTTAGAATTACCCAAGTAGTTTCATCCTCCAATTTAATGTAGCCTTTGCTGAAACATCCTGTATATACCTTAATATATATATATATATATATATATATATATATATATATATATATATATATATATATATATATATATATATATATATATATATATATATATATATATATATATATATATATATATATGTAACAGTATACATAGACATTAATAGGTAACATTAAGGTAAAATCATCATATATATTTTCTAAACATTACCAACACCCAAGAATACGACACAGGGAACAAAAATTATGTGAATGTGAATGAGTGAGTGAATGTGTGAATACGAGACAGTTTTGAAGGAAATCTATTATTGTGAATGAGTGAGTTAATGAGGAAAACATGGGAAGACCAGCTGTTAAGGGACCCTATGATGTAGTATGAATATTGGAGGTAAACGAGTCCTTCAAATATTACCACGAAACACCACCTATATTGAAGGAGCTTGTTTCGTGGCATAGTCAGGAGTAATCAGAAGCCTCAAATTCTCATACATGATCTGCACAGGGTTCTTTAGGGGAGACTTAATTTTTTTTGTTGGTGAATTGGATGGTCTCCGATTCCTCCAAACTACATATGCCACGAAACAGATCCCTATTAGTAGCATTGTTGTGATTTGTTTCTTGGCATAGTTTGGAGGAATCAGAGACCTTTCAATTCACCAATTAGAAGAATCTCCCCTTAACTGAACCAACCAAAACAGTAGATGTTAAGTATGTGAGAAGTGTGTGAAAGAGTCAGTGTGTGTGTGTGTGTGTGTGTGTGTACAGGTGAACGACAGGCGTGTGTGTGTGTGTGTGTGTACAGGTGAACGACAGGCGTGTGTGTGTGTGTGTGTGTGTGAGTACAGGTGAACGACAGGCTGTGTGTGTGTGTGTGTGTGGTGAGTACAGGTGAACGACAGGCCTGTGTGTGTGTGTGTGTGTGTGTGGTGAGTACAGGTGAACGACAGGCCTGTGTGTGTGGTGTGTGTGTGTGTGGTGAGTACAGGTGAACGACAGGCCTGTGTGTGTGTGTGTGTGTGTGTGTGTGTGGTGAGTACAGGTGAGCGTCAGGCCGGGTAAACACTAGACAATGTCGGGTAAACAAACCAACAAACATTCTGTACACACACCACCACGTCACCTCTCCCTTTATTACACTTATTTCTTCTCTCTCTCTCTCTCTCTCTCTCTCTCCTCTCTCTCTCTCTCTCTCTCTCTCTCTCTCTCTCTCTCTCTCTACATATATTTATCAACCCCTGTCACTTTATCTCTCTCTCTCTCTCTCTCTCTCTCTCTCTCTACATATATTTATCAACCCCTGTCACTTTATTTATCTCTCTCTCTCTCTCTCTCTCTCTCTCTCTCTCTCTCTCTCTCTCTCTCTCTCTCTCTCTCTCTCTCTCTCTCTCTCTTATCATTTGTTACCTTATCTTATCTATCTATCTGTCCCTTTCAGTATCCATCTGACTGTCTATCTCTACACATTCATCAACCCCTGTTCCTGTGTGTGTGTGTGTGTGTGTGTGTGTGTGTGTTACTCTTTCTATGTATGTTCAGCCCTACATTTGTTTATCATTCTCCTCTCTCTCTCTCTCTCTCTCTCTCTCTCTCTCTCTCTCTCTCTCTCTCTCTCTCTCTCTGTGTGTGTGTGTGTGTGTGTGTGTGTGTGTGTCTGTATTACTCTTTCCATGCATGTTTAGCCCAACATTTATCTATGAATCTTCTCTCTCTCTCTCTCTCTCTCTCTCTCTCTCTCTCTCTCTCTCTCTCTCTCTCTCTCTCTCTCTCTGTGTGTGTGTGTTACTCTTTCCATGCATGTTCAGCCCTACATTTATTTATCATTCTATTCTCTCTCTCTCTCTCTCTCTCTGATGTTCTTCCCAGACTCTGTGGGGTAAAACTTCCTCCCTACCTCCAATATTTATCGCTGAGAACAACACTATGTTATCGTGGAAGGGGAAGGTGTCTGGGGGGGGGGGGTGGATTTGGTGCCTGGGAACGGAATCGAACGAGAGATGTGAACCACTCCGTCTAATTTAGACTAGTTGTAGTATGTAGTAGTGGTGGTGGTAGTAGTGGGTGTGGTGGGTGTGGTGGTGGTATTAGTGGTGGTGGTAGTGGGAGCGGTGGTGGTGGTGATAATAGTAGTGGTGGTAGTGGTGGTAGTGGTGGTGGTGGCAGTAGTAGGTAGTTATTGATTTGTGATACCATTATGATTTTTGGCTACATAAAAAGTAATGTCGTAAATTCCCCAATTCGTAAACTCTCCAATTCATAAACCCTAAAATTTTTAATACCCTCCAATTCATAAACCCACAAATTCGTAAACCCTAAAATTTGTAAAACCTTCCAATCCATAAACAAACCCACCAATATGTAACCCCACCAATACATAAACAAATCCAAATATCCAAAACCCTCCAATTTGCCGATAACCTAAAATTGACGAGTGTAGAGGTGAGAAAATTGACGAGTGTAGAGAAGGTGTGGCTTGTGACATTTCCCTCCTGGCTTCGGGTTGAGTAAGACGGATACTCAGTGATATATATATAACAGTAAGGGGGTAATTCACTTGTGTTACATTATGTATGTCAGGAAACAGGACCAAATGAACACAAAAATAATGGTGTTCTGTTGGTGCTTGGAATAGTTTGGGGGAATCGGTTGCTCCAGATTTACCAACACTGCACTTCCACCTTAAGGACCCTGTGCTCGTGTATGATAGATAATTGGAGACTTCTGATTCCACCTAACCATGCCACGAAACAAACAAACAAGCTCCTTCCATATAGGTGTGTGTGTTTAAGGGGAGGTTCTCTTGTTGGTAAATTGGAAGGTCTGTGATTCCTGTGCTGCCCGGGAAACAGACAACCATAATATTACTTAAATGGGGGGGGTCTGTTGCGAGGGATAGTTTGGAGGAATCAATACTCCTCAATAGAGAAATCAATAGTACCAAATGTATGCTATCACATTTAAAATCAATCGTCCACAAGGCTAGAGAGAAAAAGGTCAACCCACAATATTTGATAAACTTACTGAAATTTGACCTTAGAAAAGATACAGGAGAGAGAGAGAGAGAGAGAGAGAGAGAGAGAGAGAGAGAGAGAGAGAGAGAGAGAGAGAGAGAGAGAGAGAGAGAGAGAGAGAGAGAGAGAGAGAGAGAGAGGAGAGAGAGAGAGAGAGAGAGAAAAAATAACCAACAGTTTCAATCACAACCATATAACCTGACCTCAGTAAAGATAGAGGAAAAGGTCAACCAACAACTGGATACACACTCCTAAAACCTGACCTCAAACACAATCGTCAAATTCAACAACAGACCTGAAGATACTGTAGAGAAAATTATTTAACCTCAGAAAAGAAAAAGTCAAACAATAACTTCTATGCAACTTTCAAAACCTGACCCAGAAAAGATAAGAAGAAAAGGTCAACCAACAACTCCCAAAACGTGACCTCTGAAAACAAAAGAAAAAAAGGTCAACCAACAACTTCCATACAACTCCCAACACGTGACCTCAGAAAAAGAGAAGAAAAGGTCAACCAACAACTCCCATAACGTGACCTCAGAAAATATAATAAGAAAACGTCAACCAACAACATCCTTAAACTTACTAAAAAATAAACAATATAATAAAACAAAAATCTTGACTTTGCTGTGAAAAAACAAACAAAAAAACTTTGACTTTGGTGTGAAAAAATAAAAAAATAAAAAAAAAATAAAAAAAAAATAACTAAATAAATAAAATCTTGACATTGGTGTGAAAAAAAACAAAAACAAAAAAAAAATAGTAATAAATAAATACAACTTTTGCCTTTGGTGTGTGAAATGTACGACGCGTAACACCTTCCTTGTTTGTTCCAGCCAGAGAGACGGCCAGGGCAGAGACAGTCGTAATTTCTTAACATGTATTAGGATTTACTGCCCCGGTTGGTTAGGGCAGACAGACGGACGGACGGACGGGGGATGGAGTGAGGGAAGGAAGGAAGGAAGGAGGTGGGTGGGTGGGAAAGAGTGGAGTAAGGAAAGGAGATTAAGGGAAGGAGGAAAGGAAGGAGGAAAAGAAGGGAGAATGGTTGAGTTAAGGGAAGGAGAATGAGGGAAGGAAGGAAGGAGGTGAGTGAGGGAAGGAAGGAGGAAGGGAAGGGAGAAGGGTGTAGTAAAGAATGGAGGAGAGTGAGGGAAGGAAGGAGGAAAAGAAGGGAGAATAATTGAGTAAGGGAAGAAGGAGAGTGAAGGAAGGAAGGAGGAAGGGAAGGGAGAAGGGTAGGAGGAAAGGAGATTGAGGGAAGGAGGAAAGGAAAGGAGATTGAGAGAAGGTGTGAGGGAAGGAAGGAGGAAAAGAAGGGAGAAGGGAAGGGAGGTGAGTGAAGGAAGGAGGAAGAGAAGGGAGAAGGATGGAGTAAGGGAAGGAGATAAAGAAGGGAGAAGGGTGGAGTAATGGAAGGAGTGAGAAGGGTGGTGGGAGTAAATGAAGGAGGAGTGGTATACGAAGGAGACTTGGAGTGAGGAAGAAAGATGCATGGAGTAGGCTAAGTGAAGAGGAAATAGGGAGTAAGGAGTCCATGGTGTCGGAGAGAGACGGCAGTGATGGAGAAAAGTGGAGGAAGGAATATTTGAGGAAAGGAGTAAGGGAAGGAAGGAAGGAAGGAAGGAATGAGGAGAGAAGGAAGGAATGGTCTGAAGGAAGGAGTGGATGTATGAGTTAAGGAGGTAAAATGAGAGTATGAGAGAAGAAAGGAAAGTCAGAGTGATGAAGTGAGTGTATGAGGGAAGGAATGAGGGGAGGAAGGGAGGAAAGTCTGAGGGAAGGAGTGAGTGCATGAGGAGTGAAAGAAGAAAATGTCTGAAGGATAGAGGGAGTGTGTGAGGGAGGGAGTAAGGGGAGGAAGGAGAGAGTGAGTGCACGAGAGAGAGAGAGAGGAGTGAGGGGAGGAAGGAAGGAGTGAAGGAAGAAAATGTCTGAAGGAAAGAGGGAGTGTGTGAGGGAGGGAGTGAGGGGAGGAAGGAGAGAGTGAGTGCACGAGAGAGAGGAGTGAGGGGAGGAAGGAAGGAAGGAGTGAGTGCATAAGGAGAGAAGGAAGAAATGGTCTGAGGATAAAAAGTGAGTGTGTGAGGGAAGGAAGGAAAGAGTGAGTGCATGAGAGAGAGGAGTGAGGGAAGGGAGGAAGGAAGGAGTGAGTGCATAAGGAGAGAAGGAAGAAATGGTCTGAGGATAAAAAGTGAGTGTGTGAGTGGGGGGGGGGGGGGCAGGGAGTGAGGGAGAGGAGGCAGCAGCAATCACCAGATGGAGATACAACACTCACTCACTGACTCACTAACACACTCGCTAATACACACACACTCTGATAGCGCCCCCGGAGACCATCTTGTCACTTTTGTAATCAAGCAAACGTGCACACCACTTTACTATACGGAGAACCCCACGTAAAAAAAAAAAAAAAAAAAAAAAGGGAAGAAAAAGGGAAGAAAAAAAGCAAAAAAAAAAAAAAAAAAAAAAAGGAAGGAGAAAAAGATGAAGAATAAAAGGATGATGATGAAGAAAAAGGAGAAGAAAAAGAGGAAAAAAAGAATAAGGATAAGGAGATAAGATGAAGAAAAAATGTAGAAAAAGAAAAAAAGAGAAGGAAAAGAAGAAAAATATAATAAAGAACACATAATCCAAGTACGAACGAACATTGCGTCTGTATGTCAGGTAAATTCTCCTCCACTTATACACAAAATTCAAATATACACAAAATTCAAGTATATGCAAAATTCATATATACGCAAAATTCAAGTATACGCAAAATCCGCGGGTGAAAATTATTATTACGACCTTTTCTTTGTAGATGATTGTAAAGTAAAATAAAATCTGTCAAAATGTCATATAATTATAGGAGGTTACTATCTAAAGTGTTATTGACGAATTAATTATTGATGTTTTCAGATATTGTCGCAAGAAACCGGATATATATATATTTCATGCAGTTATTATTTTTATATGTGTGTTGTTTGTGGTTAGCTTGTGTGGGATCCAGTTTACCGAGAACACGTTTACTCATTTACTCATGTGTTGTTTGTGGTTAGCTTGTGAAGAATTCAGTTTACCGAGAACACGATTAGGCTACTCATTTTAAAGGGATATATTCTTTTTGGCAAATTGGAAGGCTACTGATTCCTCCTAACTATACCAGAAAACAGACGCCCTCAGTGGTGGTACTCATAATAGGAGATCTTCTGTTTCGTGGCACAGTTTGGAGGAATCACAGACCTTCCAATCCACAGACAAAAGAATCTCCCCTTAAACGATATTCACGTAGGGGAAATAAAATCAGTTCCTGGACACTTAGCATAACAATGAAGAAAGTTGTGATTAATATATGTATACTCGATTATAAAGGGAAAGGTAAGGACAAAAGTGAGTGGGGTGGGAGAGGGAGGACTAAAGTGAGGGGGGGGGGGGTAAGGACTCAAGTGAGGGGGGGAGGGTAAGGACGAAAGTGTGTGTGGAGGGGGGAAGGACTAAAGTGAGGGGGATGGGGGGGTAAAGACTAAAGTGAGGGAGAGGGGGGAGGTAAGAACTAAAGTGTGTGTGTGGGGGGAGGGTAAGGACGAAAGTGTGTGTGGGGGGGGGAAGGACTAAAGTGAGGGGGATGGGGAGGTAAGGACTAAAGTGAAAGGGGGGAGGGGGAAGGTCTGCTTAGTGTCCCCATCTGTAAAATAAAAAGTTATAAAGGTCCCAGATAAAATATGGTCCAGTTGCGTACGATCTGCCTACAGACATTGAGTTTGAAGGAGCATAAGTGTGTACAGGACTTTTGACCGTGACTGTACATCTATTTACCATACCAGTCTGTGTCACCTCCGCCCTTAATACTCTAGAGGCCGGACCCACTCCCTGTATATTTAGTTTTATAAATGTAAATGATATAAATGCAAGGGTGTGTTAGTCAACCATCAGTATCTGTATCAGTGTGCTTATCTTGAAGTAAAATTATAAAGCTACTGATTCTCACAAAGAAGAATTTTTTTTGGTAGTTACAGAACATTTACTCCCACCATACCAGTACCAATATATGCCACCATTAGTGAGTACTATATTTGAAATGTCAGGTGAATGACATTACCGTACCACTGAAAGTCTCTCTCTCTCTCTCTCTCTCTCTCTCTCTCTCTCTCTCTCTCAGGGAGAGAAAATACATTACTCTCTCTCCCTTGATACACACAGGGAGAAAAAATACATTACTCTCTCACACACACACACACAGGGAAAAAATATACAGCGAATCACAGCAATTCATAAGGTCAACATCTCTCTCTCTCTCTCTCTCTCTCTCTCTCAGGGAGAGAAAATGCATTACTTTCTTTTACACACACAAGGAGAGAAACTGCATTACTCTCTCCTCTCTCTTACACACACAGGGAGAGAAAATGCCATGAATCTGAGCAGTTCATGAGGTACACATTGATCCACCACTCGTATCGGCCCGCCTAGCCTACCTAACTCGGCTCACTCAGGCACCGATCAGCTGACGGACTCACTCACTGGGGAAGGCAAGGAATCATACCAACACAAACATTTACCTCAGTCTCCAGTTCCTCTCTAAGGGCTCGTCTTACTCGGTCTAGATATACGGATGTCCTACAATACTCTAGTAACATGCTGAAGGACGGAGGAAAGCCATAGTTTGACTGGAGAACGAGAGAAACTTATGACTTCTGTGAGAGAAAGGCAGATAGGCAGGCTTGGGCGTGTCTATAAGCCTTAATAATTTCTGTGTTGACACTGTGAGGGCCGCATTATTCCTAGTCGTCAAACCCGAGGGAATCGAACCCGGGATATTTTATTATAGCTATAAGAGTAGCACACACAAACCCACACCGTGATGATTGATTCCAACACCAACTAAGAGGATTGGCAGTGTTGTTATAGGTGCTTAAAATACCGTTCGCTTCGTTCTAACTGTCGGTCATGAAGAAAAAAAAAAAAATAATAATACGTCTGCTCTCTCAGCATCCCATCCTAGCCTAAGTGGTCACACATTGAGGTACTTGGTTGGTTGGTTGGTTGGTGTTGTGGTACTGTACGTGATAGTGGGCGGGGGAGGGGTTACACACACACACACACACACGGACTCTGTACTAATAAGGACGTGGGGGTGTACATTTCACCTACCAGAGTTATAGTTATCCTAGCTGGCTGTTGTTGTTGTTGTAGTTGTTGGGTGTCGGCAAAGATCGAGTATGATGTTGTTATGATTGTGAGAATGTCCTAAGGAGGAATGGCGTTGGCTCGATACCAGCACACCACCACCACCACCACCACCTGTTCACTGACTAACTCAACCTCCTCACCGTCTGCCTCAAGGTATAAATTGGCTCCTCTATCCACTGTTACAATCCTACTGGCACACCGTCAAGCCGCTCCGGTCCGCCATTTGTGGGAGGGACGACTGTGCTGGTGTTGTGAAAATGGTGCGCCCTCCGTGACCAGGCAAGGCGGCTTCTAGGGGACTGACCAAACGCGGCCTGTCGCTCTCTTTAGACTAGCTATCCAGGTTGGGGAACGTGTGTAAGGGTTTTTTATTTACATGTAAACAATTGGAATAAGAAGCGTGAGGAAGAGAGAGAGGGGGTTGAGAGTAAGACTTGGAGTAGGAGTGGGGGCGGGCGCTGAGAATGAGGAGCCAGGATGCGCAGAATCAATATGAGTGAGGAAGGCAGGCAGCAGCAGGCAGGCAGCGGCAGGAAGGCTTGCTCTCTCACTCCCTCAGCTGCCTCTCTCTCTCTCTCTCTCTCCAGTTAGTTCTGTCTGCTACATCGGCAACCTCGCTACTAGTTCCCACCCACGCCACGGGGTTGGATGGTTGGTTGGGTAGCTGTCGTGCAGTTGAAACGCTACAGGACGCAATTAACACCCTATCTACTTTTACTGTTCTAATCCCTTCATAAGAAAGACAGAAGAACAGAAACAACCAGCTAGCCACATGCATGCACTGGCCCGATCTAACTAACTATAAAAACTACATCCTCAGACTTCCTCTCACCCATCACCACCACCACAAGAACGAACGAAAGCAGGTCAAGCTAGACTCACTCACTCACTCACTTTTGTAGCCTAATCATCCCAAACTTTGAACAGCCTCCAGTTTCTTCCCTCGGCCACCACCAGAGGGCCAACCAATTCTCCAGCAGGATCAAGTTCGCGTTTGGAGAAAAATCCAGTAAATTATCGTCTTAATTAAACTTTAATTGACACAGCTGTTGGTTGTGGTGGGACTTACTGCATCGAACTAACCACCACCACCTAACGAGGCTTTACTTGGGGTTCAGTGGTTATATTATTCTCACAGGAAGCCGCATATTCATTTATGCATACTTATTTGTGTTGGGAAAAATATATAAATGTAGGTAGTAAAATAGTTAATGGGTATGAGCTAGATTTGGGTATATATCAAATATTATTTAATCAAACAAGCAGAGAACTTTTCATGCCCTTTTGAGAATATTAAAGATTAATATAAAGATAAAAATAACAGAAACGAGGCCTTGAATATTAAAAGCTTATATGGAAATACACAACAATATAGTATGCCATATAAAATAAAACGTGAGAGCGGAGGCAAGCCAAGTATTATCGTATTTTGCCATCTTGTTGGTCGGGTGGAAGCTAGGCTACCTGGCAGCTTACGCCATCTAGTGCCAGTAATTATCCCTAAACCACATCAACCCTCCTTCACCTTTCTTGCTTCCCTTTGCACGTCTTCGTCGATGTAACTAAAAGTCATTATCAAGAATATAGAGTCATGGTGCATCCGACAGCACTTGTAACCCGACTATAATACTGTAGTTAGTCAGTCAGTCAGCCAATTATAATGTTGGTTGGTTAATTTATTACCACTGAAGAGAACACGAGCAAGTTGTAAAAGTTGTAGCTTCCTGAGTATACGGTATCTATTATTATTATTGACTTTACAACATTGTTTACCAAGACTATTAACGGTTATATTATTCATCTCTACATTTCTAGATTTCGATTTTGAGTGGAATGATACGGTAATCTATATATTAGGCAAGAAAGTTTCTCAAGTTTTTATTATTTATATATATTTTTTTGTCTTATCGTCTCCACTTCCCGAGAAATAGTTAACAAATTTGGGCACGGAGGTCCAGATATATCCCAAAATAATGCATGATTATAGAAACTCCCGGGTAATAATTATTCGATTAGGCACGTCAAGCTACTGGTCAGATAATATAGTTATAGTACTGGTAATTACAATGATCCACCGAAGAAACTTTATTTTAATACTTCTTTATATAGCGTAAATCTAAAAGAAATGGAAAATATCAGTAAGTAGAGAAATGTCTATGTGGTACTGCTCGTCAAAGTCCGCTCCAGTTCCATGTGTTCAAACAATTCGAGTCTCTGTTTTTAAGGGGGTAATTCACTTTTGTTACATTGGAGTGTCATGATTCCTCCCAATTATACCAGGAAACGGAACCAAATGAACAAAAATAATGGTGTTCTGTTGCTTGGAATAGTTTGGAGGAATCGGATGCTCCAGATTTACCAACACTGCACTTCCACCTGAAGGAGATTATATCGTTGGTGATTTTGAAGGTCTTTGATTCCTCCAAATTATGCCACGGAAACAACAAATACCCAATTAGTATCATAGAGGGTGTCTGTTTTCTGGTATAGTTAGGAGGAATCAGTTGCTCCAGAATTACCAACAAGATAATCTCCCCTTAAGGTCATATAATCAATAATATATAATGACATTCAAATAGAAAAGAAAAAAAAAACTAGAAGATAATTGTTTCATCAGCACCTATCACTCTTCCCGTAGTCTTGTTTGGAAAATAATATTAACGTATAAACTAAGAACGAGAGGATATTAGTTAAGGACCCTATGATCGTGTATAAAAATCGTAGACCTCTGATTCCTCCTGACTATGCAACGAAACATGCTCCTTCCATATAGGTGTGTGTGTTTCATGGCAATATTTGAAGGACTCGTTTACCTCCAATTTTCTGACTACCTTACAGGGTCCCTTAATAACTATAAACCAAGCTAAGTAACAAGGAAAACACAAGCATATGAAACGCACATCACGAAAATTATGAAGCAATTAGCCAGGAGTATACAGTTTTAAGAGAAGCACTGTAGCCTAATGATAATATACAGCAAGCAAGCAAAGAAGCAAGCAAGGGGTGGAAGAGTGGCCATGCACGGAGGAAGCAAACAGGTGTAATACACATATAATTTCATTTTTTGCTTACTGGGAGAAAGAAATTGTAGCCTAATATTATACACACATTATTCCATTGTTTGCTTATTGATTGGTGGAAATGGTAGCCTTGTGAAACAAAAAAATAATATTACAAAGATAAAACAGTGTTATGCAAGAGATTTTGAGCAGGTAGGAGCATAAGTAACACGTTAATTGAATAAAATAATCCGTTTCGTGATATGCACGAGTAGCCTAATATATGAGAGAGAGAGAGTACCGATAACTCCCAGATAATAACACACACACAGTCACTCATAAAAGTAAAGACCCCCCTCCCCCCCAGGCAAGACACCTTTTAACTCGTGTGATATCGGTTCTGGTAACATTGTATACCTGACGTCAGAGGTGGTGTTCTGGGTGGTGTTTGGAGGAAGGATGGTTTGCTCGAATCATTATCCCAACTCATGCTACGTCTCATCTACAGTTAGTTCCAAGTGAGTCGAGCAAATCAACTTCATATCTCAAGTGCCATCACTGACGCCACGAACACTATTGCCAGAACCGATGTCACACGTATTAGAAGGTGACTGGCCTGGGAGGGGGGGGTCTTAATATTTATGAGTGACTGTACATCTCCATATGCACCCACATACACACACACACTCCATCGCCCTACAATTATTAAATCGTCTTGATGACCATTGCTAAGTCGATAGGCTAACGTTAAGTCTCAATAACCAAATCAAACTCCCAGGTTAGGACGCTACATTGCACCCCAGCCCTCTCTGAAACCCATCTCTCTCTGGTGATTGTTGTAAATAATTTAATGACGAAAAAGTATAATGTAGGAGTAGATGGTTATGTATGTGTAATGATGTATGTATACGCTGTTAGGCTAGAAATAGTAAAATAATCCATCCCAAAATAAATAAAATTATAACATTACTTTAAAATAGAACACCCTACAATATATAATTAAACAGCACAACTATTACATTTGTTATCTATAAAAAAAATGTCAGCATTGAACTTCCAATCATAATTTCATTTTCGTAAGAACAACCAGTTTGTATGATAGTCTCCTCACACCAAGAAGCAGCAGCCACGAAACTAATTGTCGCTATATTACTTCGCTAAGAAAATTTACAAGCTAGGTTTGAGCAATATGACGCCCATCAGCCCTACATCAGCACCCCCCCCCCCTCCCCCCCCCCCGCACACACGCCTCTATGTAGCTACTCTTCTGTATTTACTGTAAGAGAGAGAGAGAGAGAGAGAGAGAGAGCTGTAAACACATCATGAGACAAACACATTTCCTCTGAGCCACATAACAGTCATAATATCCAACAAACACCCACCCATCAAAACTATATAACAAAATAATAATAAATAATATTATCACCTACCTCATCACTATCCCAGGTCAAACTCGGCACACATTCCAACAAGGTCGACCTGTAATGCGATACGGACACTTTACGTAGCACTCTGATGGCGTACGTTCTCAGATACACTTAAAAAAAATAAAACTATGAGGGCGGTGCAATAGATGCGTCACCTCTCTTCAACTTTAAGCAACCGACTGATGACTGGATTGATTGGATTAGGTTCAGGGCTTCCATGAGCTCAGAATATATTACCCTAGAATCGAGCCAGTTTTACCCTATATGACTAAATATTACCCTAAAAAGTCGGCAATATCGTAGAATAATGTAGTGCATTAATACACATAGTAATTTTTGATCATATATAAGACAAACTAAAATAAATTATATATATTGCCACAACCAGTGACCCACATCACGGAAGTAAGGTTATGTTCTGATATACTGAATTATGGATACCTTGATGGGTTTAGCAAAATTGCAAAGCAATGTATACATGTAATCTCAATATTAATTAACATGATTTTTCATGTCTACAATACTTTTGTGTACTATTCTTAAATTTTTATAGGTTTTGACACGTTTATAAAATATGCTTTGCTTTAAAATTACCCCAAATTAGGCATTACCCTAAATACTACCCTACCTAAATACTACCCTAAAGAGGGTCTGATTACCCTAGTTTAGGGTATTTTACCCTAAAATGGAAGCACTGATTTGGTTAATAGGTTGGTTAAATTGGTGTTATTGGTGATCCTATTTCGACGCAATTTCTCCCTTATTTCCATGTCTGATAATTATAAAAAGCTACTAAAACGAACGCTAACAATATATTTTATCGTATAATCGCACTATAATACTTCATATCACTCAAATAATATGCGAGAAATTTGTAAAATAATAAATATCTATCAATATATGTCAATTGTTTATGTTCAATGATGCGTGATTGGCGGATGCAGGCGGGTAAGTCACCGAAGCTGCTGATTGGTCGAGAAGAGTGTGCAAAGGCCCGGTTGTCACATGTAAACACTTGCCGCCTTATCTAAACCTTCTAGATCTTTCTTCCCCATACAATTAAATACTTATAACGTGACGGAAGGAAATGGATGGGGCGGGCAGAAGTAGCGACTGTGATGGACGTGGCAACATTGCATGCATCACCATACTATTAATGTTATGATATATGATCCACTGCATAACAGCTAGTTTTTCTTTAGTAATTATGTTTAGTACTCGTTTACTATAGCATTATATATAAGCAACCACAGTAGCATATATTAACAGATGTAAAAATTTACTGATAAGAAATGTCAATATGTATTGATACGTAATATTGAGTTGGTGCAAACGAAGCCAAATGTATCATTATCTTGTATATTATCAAAACAAGTTAATTTTTACGGTAGAATTACATGTAAATCTTTCGGTCCTTTAATGACGACTCAATTATAATACTATAAATGTACTGTACACTGAAAAATACAGTTATCAGTAATCATTTACACAGTAATCGGTTAGGCTACTAAAAAAAAAAAAAAAAATAATAATAATAATAATAGATTACAGAGTTTTTTAACAAGTAATCAAAGTAGTCGCCCAACATCAACTGCATAATAATTCTAGTAACTAATTTCCCGAACCATGGGTGGACTGGATGATGTAAGGACGTACAATCAAGGTCAAAAGTCGTGCAACAGGCGAATGAACTTTTATACAAGATACAAAAGTAGCGAGTGTGTTGAGAAGGCGAGAAGAACACTCACAGACACCCACATAACACACACGTACTGTATACTTCTCCACATACACACCATGACACACACACACACGTACACTTTTCCACATGCACACACTCTATCAATCTATAAATATATCGCCTTAATAAATGACCATTACGTAGTCCATAGGCATTAAGCCCAAGTTACAAACATACAAACAAACTCAGAAGGCGAGCGGTAATGGCTGGAGCTGGCGAGAGAGAGAGAGAGAAAGAGAGAGAGGAGAGAGGGGAGGGGAGAGGGTAGTGTGAGGAAGGCAGTTAGTTATGTGCTGCTGTTAACACATACCTTGGTGGAGGCTGGTATTTGCTGGGTTGAATGACACAGAGTGAAGTGATCTCGTCAACCCCCCCCCCCCTTCACTCCCCTCATCCTCCCTTTTCCATACACACACATACACACACATACATACATACTTCCGCTTCTTCCTTCGTCGGAGCGTCCTTCCGTTCGTCCAAGTGTAGTTCGTTTTTGTTTAACTTCACCCAAGGTCGGAATCAGCCAGGCATTTACCGACGTACTGTACGATGCAATTTTTTCGACAGCTTCAGAAATATACTGTATATAAATATGTAAATAAATAAATAAATATATAAATAAAAATGTAGTGATGATAATATATATACCTGTTACATTAGCTTAATTAAAGTGAGCTAGGCAGTCTGTAGTTTCTATTGCCACACCTAAGGAATTATATATTAATTTGTCGGATACTTTTTGATCAATGCTGCAATCATCAAAATATCCGCGCCTTAGGTCGACTAACTACAGCGGCCTTAGTGTAATAGGCTAGATTTAAGGCCTCAGTCAAACAATGCAAACTCTTACTGATGTGAAAATGAAGAGACAAAGAACCAATGTAATCCGGTATGGAATAGGCATGGATTACATTGATGGTGGGATTCAGTAGAGGATTATTATTATTGATACTGGATAATTTCAATTAAATCCAACAGTAGGCTACACTCCCCAAGGTGACCCACAGCCTATTATGTTATCGGGTATTCTTTGCTTTGGTTTCGTTGTTCTGGCATCGATTTTTATTCGGAGATACTTTGTGTATTTTAGAGTAATCCCACCACACCTACCCTACAATCTTATAGCGAGAGCCTGGGATATTTGGGTTTATGGGTAGGGCTATAACACGAAAGGTAGCAGATTTGGCTCTAATTTTGTATTGATGAAAAGTTATAAAAGTCGAAAATTGGAAAAACCGGGCTAAGTTTTACTGATGCATCCACGATGGTAGTGTTAATTATCTTATGGGTACTTTCCTTGAGTTTAAAATATATCACTTCCAGCTCTCCTTAATGCATACACACCCAGAAGTTAAAATCAATAATGATAGAAATGACAAATTTAAGTTATAGAATAGTATATACTTCAAAACTGTTTTCTATCACAAGGAAATGTTAACATAGAGAATGAGTAGTTGGATCTGATATAGCATGATATACTTTTATAAACTAATATTTAACTCGCGTCAAGCTCCCGATTCTCGCACACTCAGACCAAGACCTCAGACATTACATCACGTATTGTCCCTTAATTGACCACTTTAGACCCTTTCACCTAATGTATCGTGATATGTGTGACTATTTAATTAACCAGCCTGATGTTTTAGAAGAAAATATTCTCAATATATTTCCCTAGTTTCTCAGCCCCTAGAAATGTCAATTTATAATGTTCACATTTAACTTGTATGTTAGGCTATCGCAAAGCTGGGGGAATATCATTCCCTAGGCTTTGGGCTGACCATTATCACATAATCTGTATTCTTTACTATGCAACTCGTTTCTGCAACATTATTACTCTAAATGCGTTTTTTTTTACTTGTATGTATATGTCTATGTGTGTGTCTGCATGTATGTATGTGTACGTATATGCATGTGTATGTGTGTGTGTGTCTGTGTTTGTATGTGTACATATGTGTATATGTTTATGTATAGTGGGTGGTGGGAGTAATGTCGCCTCGCCTGCCCTAATGGGATCCACGGTGTTCAGGGGCTCGTGTCAGTGAGTGTCGTGGGGCTGGGTGTGTGTCATGGGGCTGGGTGTGTGTCGTGGGGCTGGGTGTGTGATGTGGCTGATGTTTTCCCACCCGCTGTACAATATGTTTATTATTGTTACTTCATATTATTATCAATGTTTTATTTGTTCTCTTTCATGATATTTCTGCAATTGTTTACATATATTTACTCATATTAACTTCCCACCATGTATCAAATAACTTCATGGCCTTTAACGGCAATGTTCCCCAGAGTGTTGTGGCTTGTACTAATGCTAAATAAAGAACGTAAAAAAACAAAAAAATCATTCTATCTCAAACAATTTCCCAAGTTTCTTAGCCCCTAGTGAGCTATGTCATATTGCAAAGTTATATTTAACCTCTATATTAGTCATTATTTGATTACATATATACTTTTTATTGTGCCTCTATTATTATTATTATTATTATTATTATTATTATTATTATTAGTATCATTGTCGCTTGGTTTCTTATTATTATCATTATTATTATTATCACTGACATTATTATTATTGTGGCTTGGTTTATCATTGTTATTACTATTACTATTATTATTATTATTATTATTATTATTATTATTATTATTATTATTATTGTCGCTTGGTTTATTATTATTTACATTTTTTTTTTTTTATATATCACAAGGCGACTCAAAGGGGCTTTCACTTCTCCAACTGTCCCTTCTTCCTCGGACGCCATATGACCTTGCTGTTGCGGCGCCAATCACTAACTCAATCCTTTTCCAGATATTATCACTAATGTTATTCATTTTTATTTACTGTTATTAATTACACGACATCAGTTATATACACTTATGTAACCTAACTTGGTGGTCTTTAGCGGCAACGTTCCCCAGAGTGTTGTTGGTTGGGGCTTGTACTAAAGAAACCCTTTTGGTGGTGAGGTCAGTAATGCAAATAGACGAACAAGTGAGTGATCATTAAGTAAGAAGAGGAAATATATAAACTGGGGATGAATGCTTGGGAAAGGTTGACGGAGGGGAGGAAGGAAATGAAGGAATAAAAATGAGACAGAGAGACAGGGAAGGTAGACTTATTGCGTTGGAATGGAAGAATAAGTACGAGGAAAAGAATGGAATAAGGAGGAAGAGAAGGGTGGGAGAGGGTGATGGAGGGGAGGAAGGAAATGAAGGAATAAGAATGAGACAGAGAGACAGGGAAGGTAGAATTAACTGTGTTGGAATGGAAGAACAAGTAAGAGGAAAGGAATTGAATAAGGAAGAAGAGAAGGGTGGGAGAGGGTGATGGAAAGAAGGAAGGAGGGAGGAATAAAATTTTGGAATAAGAATGAGACAAAGAGACAGGGAAGGTAGACTTATTGCGTTGAAATGGAAGAACAATAAGAAGAAAGGAATAGAATAGAGAGAAAGAGAAAGGATGGAGGGAAGGAGGAATGAAATGAAGGAATAAGAGTAAAACAAAAAGACAGGGAAGGTATATAGATCTGTTTCACTAGAATGGAAGAACAAGTAAGAAGAAAGAGATAAAATTGGGAGGAAGAGAAAGGAGGGAGGGAGGGAGGAATGAAATAAAGGAATGAAGAGGGAAAAAAGAGGAAGGTGGAGAGAGAGATGCATGGAGGGAACGAAGGAGATATGAAATGAAGGAATGAAGAGGAAGAAAGAGGAAGATGAAGAGATGAATGGAGGGAGGGAAGGAGAAATGAAATGGAGGAATAAAGAGGAAAAAGGAGGAAAGTGGAGAGATAGATATTAAATGAGCATGAAGATATATATGCATGTATGTATATATATATGTGTGTGTACAGTGTAATATGACAGGTGTCTCTCTGTTTGTGTATCTGTGTCGCGACTGTTTGAACTTCATTTGCCTCTTTCACAACCCTCTGACGTCAAGCTGAACACACACACACACACACACACACACACACACACACACACACACACTCTAACATAACATATACCTTCAACACGAACACACATTCCCTTAAGGGGAGGTTATATTTTTGGTACATTAGAGTGCCTTGATTCCTCCAAAGTATACCAGGAAACAGGACCAGAGTAACAAAAGTAATGTTGCTGGGAATAGTTTGGAGGAATCAATATCTCCAAAAATGTCATGATGAACTATACCCTCCCATTAAATCCAGTTCGGTATGTTATTGGTAGACACGTAGCAAGCACGGCTGTGTTTGCTGAGGCGAAAATTTACGATATGAACTAAGCAGCAGGAACCTTGTAATTCGTTCTCTCATTCACCTCGTAAACCTTGGACTATAGATTCTCTTGTTGGTCACGAGCATTAAGGGGGAAGTTATATGTTGGTAAATCTGGAGCAACTGAATCCTACAAACTATTCCAAGCAACAGTAGCCCATTATTTGTGTGCATCTGGTCCTGTTTCCTGGCATACTTTGGAGGAATCAAGGCACTCCAATGTAACAAAAGCGTATTACCACCTTAAGGGGATTCTCACTTGTGGTCAAATTGGAGGGCTGTTGATTCCTCCTAACTATATATATATGCCAGGAAACCGACCACCTCAAGGTTATTTTAAAGGGGGATCTGTTTCGTAGGATACTTTGGAGAAATTAGTAGCCCTCCAAGTTTTCAATAGAGTACAGTCATGGTTGAAAGTCCATGAGCATGTGGTGATAGTGCAAAGCCATAGCCGATACTTGGCAGAGAGTTCAAATAAGATAAGTTTCCACACCCCTCTGACTGTGGTAGGTCGCAGCTCAAAGAATTGTTAGTAATGTTGTTATGGCACATTATTTTATCTTAGAATTACAAGATATAGCTGTACCCTCTGCTCATGGACTTTCAACCATGGCTGTACAGTCACGAGCACTAATAAGTATACAGCTTTGGTTGAAGCTTTGAACAGTCCAATTCACTAACGAACTAAATCCAAGGGAGATCTTATTGTGCCTTTATTTTATTTACAGTACTGTCTCTAGGTATTCGAAGCACACCTGAATACTTATTAGTGCTCGTGACTGTACATTTCCCCTTCATAAATATCCTGGGTTTGTTGTGGTTTTGAATCATCTGACACACCAGTAAACCAATTACAATGTTTCTCCTGTAGTCTCATACTTACTGAAGCTCATTTAAGGGACCCTGTGATGTAGTCAGAAAATTGGAGATAAAGTAGTCCTTCAAATTTTGCTACGAAACACCGCCTATTGTATATGGAAGGAGCTTGTTTCGTGGCATCGCCAGGAGGAATCAGAAGCCTCCAAAATCTCATACACGATCACATGGTAGCTTAAGGGGAGATTCTGTTATTGGTGAATTGGAAGGTCTCTGATTCCTCCAAACTATCGCCATAAACACACGCCTTCAATGTTACTAATAGGGGATCTGTTTCGTGGCATAGTTTGGTGGAATCAGTTGTCTTCCAATTCACCAGAAAGAAAATCTCCCCTAAAGGACCCTGTGATCGTGTATGGGAATTGGTGGCTTCTGATTCCTCCTGATTATCTCACGAAGCAAGCTTTTACCATATAGGTATAGTGTTTCGTGGCAATATTTGAAGGACTCATTTATCTCCAATTTTCAGACTCTTGGGTGTGCTGTGAATACTTCACCCCCACACAGTTGCAGTCTTTGTATAGGGGTCTCATCCGCCCCTGTATGGAATATATATGGCTCTCATGTGTGGGGTGGCTCAACCTTCACAACACTCCTAGACAGGTTAAAATCAAAGGCCTTTCGTCTCATCAACTCTCACCTTCTTATTGATTTAATACAACCTCTTTCTCTTCATCGCAAAGTTGCATCACTTTCTCTCTTCTATCACTATTACACTGGACATTGTTCTTTTGAAATCTCTCAATGTATGCTTCCTCCCCTTAGGAGAGCATGCAATACTCACCAAGACACTCGATTTCACCCTTTTCTGTCTAACTCCCTAATGTAAGAGTTGACCGACACACTCAGTCTTTCATATACACAACTGGTCAACTTTGGAACACTTTTCCTCCATCAATTATTCTCCCTTACTAGACTTATGCCCCTTCAAACACAATGTATTTAGGCATCTCAAACGAAATTGGACATAATTTTGGACCTCTCGCTTGTATTACTTAGTAGGTGAGGACATTAAGCAGCCTCTCTTCCTCAATATAGAAAAAGAACCTCTCGTCTCCTAAATAAGAATAATTTAATTATAATATATGAGACAGTTAACCTTTTGCAATATCGTATACGTCTATGTTATACGACATCAGCAACAACTTCTACAAGGTCAGTGTCGAATCTTTCTGTCGTCTGCGGCTCGCCTCACGTGTCGGTATTCTAAGTACAGGCCACATGAAAAGAGGAAATTACATGCGAGTTTCAAGAAAGTACGTCATGCTAACCTGTTAAGGTCATGCAGATACACCTGAGCCCAGACAAATATTGATTCTACGTGAGTATGTATGAACAACCTTTCCAACAGAATTTTGAGTTTCTCCTTTGGGAATTCGATCACATATAATTATATAGACTATCATTATTAATACTTGTCTTCTTTATTATTTTTTCTCGGTTGGTTAAATAAAAAAATATTATGTTTATCCACACTTCGTATCTTGGTGTATCTTGGAGTATCATGGCGAGTATCTTTTTGCTCTTTGGATGGACGGAATGAAAGTTTGAGACAACAAAATAACCTTTTGGATGACAGTGCAGGAATAGCAATCATCAAGTAGTCAATCCAGGTAATAACCCAACAGACTAAAGTGCCATTATTGGTAGTTCAGGAGACAACTACTATCCTCTTCTTAGCAGATACAGAAAGAGAGAAGAGAACGGCACTTGTCCCTGAGCGTGTCAAGAGTATCCATGCATCGTGTGCTTCTATTTTGACATCGGTGGTAAATTTCCATGGTGCCATCAAGTGCTCTGTTTATTGGTCATCAAACATTAATTGCGCAATCCAGTTGTCAACGTCTACATTAAAATTATTACCAGGGAGAAAAAGCATACGTATCCTTCCACTGTCAGGTCGTCAGGTCCTCAGTGTAGACAAGTGTGGTGGACCTGACACCTTGTTTACCTTTACTACATTACAGGCCATCAGATTCCCACTTGAGGCTCTTTCACAAACACTGAATGTCCTCGTCATAGCCTCGCTTCATATGTTTGCATTCAGAATTCGATACAAGCTGAGTAAACGAAGGTGTAGTTAGTGTACAGATGTTTGGGGGGGGAGGAGGGTAAGGAGAAGACAGAGTGCTATTTGGTTTGGGGAAAGAAGGGGAAGGAGGAGACAGAAGGGGTGTTTGGTTTGGGGGTTTTCAGGGTTATTAGTGACATACATCCACTACATCACTGCTGCTGCTGCTGCTGCTGCTGCTCCTGGTGACCCCACAGATTCCATGCAAAGCGATGATAAAATGTTCCCTGGAAGCGGACGGAGAGACAGTGTGGTTTGTTGTCTCCAGCCTCACCAACACCAACACCAACACCACCTCACCACGTCTGGCCTGGCACTCTTATTATACCACCAGTCAGCCCAAAGGTGTGTGTGATTCCCTTATAAATACTGTGACTTTATTTGACACACACGTTTCTCCTCCATTACTTTCTTTTTAAGTTGCAGATAAGTATTTTACCCAGTTTTGTAGAATTTTAGTGTAGTAGTTTTGGGATTTCTTATATATGCTGAAAAAACAAGAAGTATTATGAAGAAGCCAGATAAAACAAAACAGGTGAAGGATAATTATGCCATACGACAGGAGATTCATGCAACCCTCTACCAAAACACCAGAAAACAAAGATGGAAAAAGAAAAACAGTGGAGTGAGCACTGACGTTGAATTGAAAAAAAAAAGTACATACATTTGTTCACGTAATATTTCCTTGCCACAAATCACTATGCTTCCATGTGTACTAGGATGGCTTTGCTCCTCGTATTTGTGTTTCTAGAAAATAAAATCTTTCATCAGTGTGGTAATCACTTGTGCGATATGGGGCCAACTTCGCCATTCACACATTGCAAGAAAACAGGTCTACTAAATAATATACTCTGAAGTAATCTGTGTCCTTGAATAGTTTGAAGAAAATTAATCAACAGCACTACAATTCGCCCATTAGAGATTACTTCCTACACTTGAGTGGCATAAAAGATGACGTTATTTTCTTCTCTTACATTCGCGAATTAACTGTGACTTTCTGTTGTGTATAAGAGTGTGACGTGAGGAGCTGTGATGGTCTGGCTCCGCCCCGCCCTACAGGCAGCCCTACTGATCCTGATTCTCCACCAGGTAAATAACTACGGGGCCTTTCTTCTCTCATGACCTCCGCTTCGATCGTGAACTACCGTGATGAAATATTGTCTGAAATCTGTACGAGTAAATATATAAGGGAGGAGTGCCAGTTTCTTAAAGTAAACAGCTGTTGTGTGCGTTTAGCAAGAACTTAGTTTGATAATTAACTGAAGAGTAAATCGATATAAGTAAAAGTAAATGTGTGTTTGTACGTTCGCAAAAATTTCTGGCAAGAGAACCTTAAGGACCCTGTGAAAGTGTATGAAAATTGGAGGTTTCTGATTCCTCTTGACCACGCCACGATACAAGCTCCTTCCATATAGGTGGTGTTTCGTGGCAATATTTGAAGGACTAATATAACTCCAATTTTCTGACTACATCTCAGGATCCCTTAAACTATGATTGGGACTATGATGTCTTTGATGACCACTATGTTGGCAACATTCATGTTAGTGGTGTCTACCGTGTCGGCGGTGACATTCACGTACAAAATTGCATTCTATATTCTACTTGGATGATAAGCATTAAATTTCACATTCAGCTTTAGAACACCATTTTCCTTGATGATCCACGCAGAGCACGGGGTATAAGCTTGTTATTTAAGTGAATTTGATATTATTTCCTATGGTGTTGGAATACATGAAATAGGACATGATTTTGTATTTTGGAAAACTCTAATAGTATATACATCTTGCAACAAGTGTGATGGGAATAATGATAAACATGTTACTAAGGTGCATAATTAAGAGGAGAATTCACTTTTGGTACATTGGAGTCTATTGATTCCTCCAACCTATGTCAGGAAACAGGACCAAAAGAGCAAAAATAATGGTATCCTGTTGCTTGGAATAGTTTGGAGGAATCAGTTGCTCCAGAATTACCAACACAAAACTTCCCCCTTAAGTAGTCACAAGCCATACTAAGGTCTACTTCGAATAGATTGATGGAGTTTACAGAAGCTCCAGCAAAGCATGAGGCAGGATAAGCGTTGTCAGATTATTCGAAACTTCAACAAAACTTGTGACTCGCAATCCAAAATTTGTATCCGGGTCTTGCTGAAGTTTCGAATCATTTGACATACTATAGTGAACCAATTACAACGCTTATCCTGTTTCATATTTACTTGAGCTCTCTTAATACTCGATCAGGCTATTCGAAGCAAGCCTGGATACATATTTTGGATTGCGAGTGTACGTTTGTTTATTGTTTATGCAGGCAAGTTGTGTCACCAGGCTGGAGTGGGCACCTTGGCCACTTCAATATAATTATGGTGAGTCTCTATCGTTGTTTTGTATCAAAGAACTACGAGTACATACAAACGTCGCTAAAGCCAAGGCCAAATGAATAATATACCATACCAGGTTGGCACATGTGCAGCTCGGGAAGAAAGTGGAGGCAATAATGTATAACACACGATTTCTCTCTGTATCTCTTTCTTTTTCATGTGTACTCTCTATTTGTTCTTTCTTTCCCCCTCTCTAGCTCTCTCTCATATATATATAGTCAATTTATATATTTCAGTATAGGAAGAAAAGACAATGACTGTTTTCATATTTCAGATATCATTGTAATTTCAGGTTTACTTGTTGTTCTCAAAAACTGTTCTTCCGTTCTGTCTCCCTGCCTAGGCAAACTGTTCCGTCTTTGTCTGTCATGAACACTTTCCCTACTTGCTGGAAGTTTGCTCTAATGCAACCTGTTCCAAAGAACGATGACCTTTCCCAACCCTCCAATTATGGCCTCATTGCTCTGATGTCTTGTCTGTTTATAGTTTTAAAATATATTCTTAACTGCAAAAATCAAAAGCACCTTACTTTTCACGACCTTTTTTCTGATCGTCAGTACTGTTTATGTCAGGGACGCTCTACTGGTGATGTTCTATCGCTCCTTTCTGATTCATGATCATCCTCTATCCGGAACTTTGGTGAAACGTTTACCTTCACTAAACATTTCAATAGCATTTGATAGCGTCTTACACAAAGCTAAAATGTCGAAACTGCCGCCCTCATTCGGCTTCTATCCCGACCTCTGTGCCTTTATCTCTAATTTCCTTTCTGGTCGTTCTATAGCTGCTGTTGTAGAAGGTCACTGTTCTTCCCCTATGTCTATCAACAGTGGTGTTCCTCAGGGTTCTGCCCTATCACCTACTCTCTTTTTCCTTTCATAAATTACCTTCTTAACCGTACTAACTCCTATTAACTCCTTAACTGTATTAACTCCTATGCCGATGATTCCACTCTGCACTACTCCACCCGGTATGACAACCATCCATCCCAGCAGTTCCTCTCTACATCACGTGATGATGTAGTGGCATGCCTGACTTCTGACCTTTCCCTCATCTTCGATTGGGGCAGAGAAACCCTTGTGGTTTTCAATGCCTCGAAAACGCAGTTCCTACATATTTTAACTTGCACTAACCTTCCAAATGACTATCCCTTCTTCTTCAAAGACATGCAACTTGATCTTTCTTCTTCACTTAATATTCTTGGAGCATCTGTCTCTCTCATTCTTTCTTGGAGAGATCATAATACGTCTCTCACTAAAACTGCCTCAAAATTGTGCTGTGCAGATGCCATGAATACAAAAGTTGCTACCTCTGTATAGGGGTCTCATCCGCCCCTGTATGGAGTACGGTTCTCAAGTGTGGAGTGGTTCAACATTCACAACACTCCTGGACAAGGTGGAATCAAAGGCCTTTCGTTTCATGAACTCTCCCTCTCTATTGTTTCACTACAACCTCTTTCTCTTTGCCGCAACATTGCATCACTTTCTTTCTATTGCTATTACACTGGACACTGCTCTTCTGAACCCTCTAAATATATACTTCCTCCCCTAGGAAAGCATGCAACACACGCAGAGCTACTCGATCTCACCCTTATTATGTCAAACTCCTTATTGCAAAATTTGACTCATACTCTCTGTATTTCATATACACAAATAGTCAACTCTGGAACACTCTACCTCCATCCTTCTTTCCACCTTGTTATGACTTATGTTACTTAAATCACAATGTGCCTATAGTCATGGCAAACGAGTCTTATCCTTTTATTATCGTACTTTGGTAACACAACATGTAAACACAGTGTTCGAATTAATGCATTATTGATATGGTACAGTTTAAACAAGAATTAACAATATAATTGCTATTCAAATGGCAAATATACAGTCAGTAATGAAGAATACCATCAACTACAATTGATTATGAGTATCAGATAACTCAAACTGCTGTAGTTGAATTATTATTTGTGAAATATATGAGGAACTCAGTGCTGCGATGATTGTATCCACTCACGACTTCGTCATTATGTTCAGCTTATGTAGGAAGAATGTGGATAATTCTCTGTTTATTTAGTATAAAAGAAGAAAATCTAGTGGACTATTATGTTTTGGTTAATTTAGATTTTAGAGTGTCCCTATAATGCTACAAAAAATAAATATAAATTATGACTTTAATCCTGATTACTATATACATACAGCCCCATAACAGCCCTCCGCGAAGTAAAGGAGTGTCTTCACATGATTCTCTATATGCTATTTACAAAATATTCACGTTGTATTTTGATATATCATTATACATAACTTAACATGTAACCTCTTTTCCTGAATTTATATTCGCTAAATAGCCTATGTGACTTACAATATTGTTCGTTATTACTGGGGGTGGAGCGGAGGAAAGAGAGGTGATGAATCCGGATGACAGAAGGCGGGAATGTTGAATGTTCACGACAGCATCCACAGACTTTCCTCCTTTTTCTCTGCCCACTGCCACTATGCATTAAAGGGACACTCTAAAATCTAAATTAATAAAAACATAATTGTTCACTAGATTTTCTTCTTTTATACTAAATAAACAGAGAATTATCCACATTCTTCCTACATAAGCTGAACATAATGACGAAGTCGTGAGTGGATACAATCATCGCAGCACTGAGTTCCTCATATATTTCACAAATAATAATTCAACTACAGCAGTTTGAGTTATCTGATACTCATAATCAACTGTAGTTGATGGTATTCTTCATTACTGACTGTATATTTGCCATTTGAATAGCAATTATATTGTTAATTCTTGTTTAAACTGTACCATATCAATAATGCATTAATTTGAACACTGTGTTTACATGTTGTGTTGCCAAAGTACGATAATAAAAGGATAAGACTCGTTTGCCACGACTATAGGCATCTCAAACGAAATTGAACATGATATTGGACCTCTCTCAATTACGAGTAGGCTTCACAGATGGAAACAATGAGCGGGGCTCTTAGCCTTCAGGCCTTATCTTTTAAAATATAAAAGAAAAAGAAAAAAGTATTAGTTTTTGGTTTGACTTTGATAATTTTCCTTAGTTCATTATCACGATCATTTGGCCTCAATTTCTTCTGTACTATTGATGCTTCTGGTTTATTACACTTTTTATAATTTATTTTATCATTTACCATTTATTTACATTCCCATAATATTACAGATGGCGCTAAAAATAACCATGTCAAGAGGCTTAATTGTAACGGCACAAGAAATCACCCAAAACTACAAGACGTGTTCAGTTCTTATGATGGGCTGCTGCGTAGAGTGGAGGAGATGAGAAGGCTGGTGTCAAGGGCATGTTCAGACCATCGAGAACTGGACCATTGGCAAATCATATATGAAGAAACTCAAGGAATCCATCAAGCACTGCAGGACATTGCTGGAAAGTTACCCAAGGCAATACAAGGCTTGAGATCAATAAGAAATGAGTGTCCTTATTTTGAAACCCGTCTCATAGGGCTCGATGTCTCCTACGATACAGACAGCAGTAGTCCAAGAGACACTGGGATATATCTAAATGTTAAAACAGAAACAATTGGAGTACCAGGATGTGAAGAAACAAGGACGTTCAGACATGTGTTGCCAGCCATACGATCTGACATTGGAATAGACCCATGCTTCAGTATCACCAGCACCACAGCACCACCACTTGAGTCAACAACAGAACCAATTGTAACTGATAAGACTGTACCACCACAGGAAACAACAGCAGAGAGCACTGGAGAACCAGGAACACAACCATCTGGTGTGACCACACCAACACCCACTGAACAAACTGGCGAATCAACTAAGGTATCTGAAGCCACAGAAATCGAGAGCACTGCAGAACCAGGAACACAACCATCTGGTGAGACCACACCCACACCTGCTGAGCCCACAGGTGGATCAACTAAGGTATCTGAAGCCACAGAAATCGAGAGCACTGCAGAACCAGGAACACAACCATCTGGTGAGACCACACCAACACCCACTGAACAAACTGGTGAATCAACTAAGGTGTCTGAAGCCACAGAAATCGAGAGTACTGCAGAACCAGGAACACAACCATCTGGTGAGACCACACCAACACCCACTGAACAAACTGGTGAATCAACTAAGGTATCTGAAGCCACAGAAATCGAGAGCACTACAGAACCAGGAACACAACCATCTGGTGAGACCACACCAACACCCACTGAACAAACTGGTGAATCAACTAAGGTGTCTGAAGCCACAGAAATCGAGAGCACTGAAGAACCAGGAACACAACCATCTGGTGAGACCACACCAACACCTACTGAACAAACTGGTGAATCAACTAAGGTATCTGAAGCCACAGAAATCGAGAGCACTGCAGAACCAGGAACACAACCATCTGGTGAGACAACACCCACACCTGCTGAGCCCACAGGTGGATCAACTAAGGTATCTGAGGCCACAGAAATCGAGAGCACTGCAGAACCAGGAACACAACCATCTGGTGAGACCACACCAACACCTGCTGAGCCCACAGGTGGATCAACTAAGGTATCTGAAGCCACAGAAATCGAGAGCACTGCAGAACCAGGAACACAACCATCTGGTGAGACCACACCAACACCCACTGAACAAACTGGTGAATCAACTAAGGTGTCTGAAGCCACAGAAATTGAGAGCACTGCAGAACCAGGAACACAACCATCTGGTGAGACCACACCAACACCCACTGAACAAACTGGTGAATCAACTAAGGTATCTGAAGCCACAGAAATCGAGAGTACTGCAGAACCAGGAACACAACCATCTGGTGAGACCACACCAACACCCACTGAACAAACTGGTGAATCAACTAAGGTGTCTGAAGCCACAGAAATCGAGAGTACTGCAGAACCAGGAACACAACCATCTGGTGAGACCACACCAACACCCACTGAACAAACTGGTGAATCAACTAAGGTATCTGAAGCTACAGAAATCGAGAGCACTGCAGAACCAGGAACACAACCATCTGGTGAGACCACACCAACACCTGCTGAGCCCACAGGTGGATCAACTAAGGTATCGGAAGCCACAGAAATCGAGAGTACTGCAGAACCAGGAACACAACCATCTGGTGAGACCACACCAACACCCACTGAACAAACTGGTGAATCAACTAAAGTATCTGAAGCCACAGAAATCGAGAGCACTGCAGAACCAGGAACACAACCATCTGGTGAGACCACACCAACACCCACTGAACAAACTGGTGAATCAACTAAGGTGTCTGAAGCCACAGAAATCGAGAGCACTGAAGAACCAGGAACACAACCATCTGGTGAGACCACACCAACACCTACTGAACAAACTGGTGAATCAACTAAGGTATCTGAAGCCACAGAAATCGAGAGCACTGCAGAACCAGCAACACAACCATCTGGTGAGACAACACCCACACCTGCTGAGCCCACAGGTGGATCAACTAAGGTATCTGAGGCCACAGAAATCGAGAGCACTGCAGAACCAGGAACACAACCATCTGGTGAGACCACACCAACACCCACTGAACAAACTGGTGAATCAACTAAGGTGTCTGAAGCCACAGAAATCGAGAGCACTGTAGAACCAGGAACACAACCATCTGGTGAGACCACACCAACACCTACTGAACAAACTGGTGAATCAACTAAGGTATCTGAAGCCACAGAAATCGAGAGCACTGCAGAACCAGGAACACAACCATCTGGTGAGACCACACCAACACCCACTGAACAAACTGGTGAATCAACTAAGGTATCTGAAGCCACAGAAATCGAGAGCACTGCAGAACCAGGAACACAACCATCTGGTGAGACCACACCAACACCTGCTGAGCCCACAGGAGGATCAACTAAGGTATCTGAAGCCACAGAAATCGAGAGCACTGCAGAACCAGGAACACAACCATCTGGTGAGACCACACCAACACCCACTGAACAAACTGGTGAATCAACTAAGGTGTCTGAAGCCACAGAAATCGAGAGCACTGCAGAACCAGGAACACAACCATCTGGTGAGACCACACCCACACCTGCTGAGCCCACAGGTGGATCAACTAAGGTATCAGAAGCCACAGAAATCGAGAGTACTGCAGAACCAGGAACACAACCATCTGGTGAGACCACACCAACACCCACTGAACAAACTGGTGAATCAACTAAGGTATCTGAAGCTACAGAAATCGAGAGCACTGTAGAACCAGGAACACAACCATCTGGTGAGACGACACCAACACCCACTGAACAAACTGGTGAATCAACTAAGGTGTCTGAAGCCACAGAAATCGAGAGCACTGCAGAACCAGGAACACAACCATCTGGTGAGACCACACCAACACCCACTGAAAAAACTGGTGAATCAACTAAGGTATCTGAAGCCACAGAAATCGAGAGTACTGCAGAACCAGGAACACAACCATCTGGTGAGACCACACCAACACCTGCTGAGCCCACAGGTGGATCAACTAAGGTATCTGAAGCCACAGAAATCGAGAGCACTGCAGAACCAGGAACACAACCATCTGGTGAGACCACACCAACACCCACTGAACAAACTGGTGAATCAACTAAGGTATCTGAAGCCACAGAAATCGAGAGCACTGAAGAACCAGGAACACAACCATCTGGTGAGACCACACCAACACCTACTGAACAAACTGGTGAATCAACTAAGGTATCTGAAGCCACAGAAATCGAGAGCACTGCAGAACCAGGAACACAACCATCTGGTGAGACAACACCCACACCTGCTGAGCCCACAGGTGGATCAACTAAGGTATCTGAAGCCACAGAAATCGAGAGCACTGCAGAACCAGGAACACAACCATCTGGTGAGACCACACCAACACCCACTGAACAAACTGGTGAATCAACTAAGGTGTCTGAAGCCACAGAAATCGAGAGCACTGTAGAACCAGGAACACAACCATCTGGTGAGACCACACCAACACCCACTGAACAAACTGGTGAATCAACTAAGGTATCTGAAGCCACAGAAATCGAGAGCACTGCAGAACCAGGAACACAACCATCTGGTGAGACCACACCAACACCTGCTGAGCCCACAGGTGGATCAACTAAGGTATCTGAAGCCACAGAAATCGAGAGCACTGCAGAACCAGGAACACAACCATCTGGTGAGACCACACCAACACCCACTGAACAAACTGGTGAATCAACTAAGGTATCTGAAGCCACAGAAATCGAGAGCACTGAAGAACCAGGAACACAACCATCTGGTGAGACCACACCAACACCCACTGAACAAACTGGTGAATCAACTAAGGTATCTGAAGCCACAGAAATCGAGAGTACTGCAGAACCAGGAACACAACCATCTGGTGAGACCACACCAACACCCACTGAACAAACTGGTGAATCAACTAAGGTATCTGAAGCCACAGAAATCGAGAGCACTGCAGAACCAGGAACACAACCATCTGGTGAGACCACACCAACACCTGCTGAGCCCACAGGTGGATCAACTAAGGTATCTGAAGCCACAGAAATCGAGAGCACTGCAGAACCAGGAACACAACCATCTGGTGAGACCACACCAACACCCACTGAACAAACTGGTGAATCAACTAAGGTGTCTGAAGCCACAGAAATTGAGAGCACTGCAGAACCAGGAACACAACCATCTGATGAGACCACACCAACACCCACTGAACAAACTAGTGAATCAACTAAGGTATCTGAAGCCACAGAAATCGAGAGCACTGCAGAACCAGGAACACAACCATCTGGTGAGACCACACCAACACCTACTGAACAAACTGGTGAATCAACTAAGGTATCTGAAGCCACAGAAATCGAGAGCACTGCAGAACCAGGAACACAACCATCTGGTGAGACAACACCCACACCTGCTGAGCCCACAGGTGGATCAACTAAGGTATCTGAGGCCACAGAAATCGAGAGCACTGCAGAACCAGGAACACAACCATCTGGTGAGACCACACCAACACCCACTGAACAAACTGGTGAATCTACTAAGGTGTCTGAAGCCACAGAAATCGAGAGCACTGTAGAACCAGGAACACAACCATCTGGCGAGACCACACCAACACCCACTGAACAAACTGGTGAATCAACTAAGGTATCTGAAGCCACAGAAATCGAGAGCACTGCAGAACCAGGAACACAACCATCTGGTGAGACCACACCAACACCCACTGAACAAACTGGTGAATCAACTAAGGTATCTGAAGCCACAGAAATCGAGAGCACTGCAGAACCAGGAACACAACCATCTGGTGAGACCACACCAACACCCACTGAACAAACTGGTGAATCAACTAAGGTATCTGAAGCTACAGAAATCGAGAGCACTGCAGAACCAGGAACACAACCATCTGGTGAGACAACACCCACACCTGCTGAGCCCACAGGTGGATCAACTAAGGTATCTGAAGCCACAGAAATCGAGAGCACTGCAGAACCAGGAACACAACCATCTGGTGAGACCACACCAACACCCACTGAACAAACTGGTGAATCAACTAAGGTATCTGAAGCCACAGAAATCGAGAGCACTGCAGAACCAGCAACACAACCATCTGGTGAGACAACACCCACACCTGCTGAGCCCACAGGTGGATCAACTAAGGTGTCTGAAGCCACAGAAATCGAGAGCACTGTAGAACCAGGAACACAACCATCTGGTGAGACCACACCAACACCTACTGAACAAACTGGTGAATCAACTAAGGTATCTGAAGCCACAGAAATCGAGAGCACTGCAGAACCAGGAACACAACCATCTGGTGAGACCACACCAACACCCACTGAACAAACTGGTGAATCAACTAAGGTATCTGAAGCCACAGAAATCGAGAGCACTGCAGAACCAGGAACACAACCATCTGGTGAGACCACACCAACACCTGCTGAGCCCACAGGAGGATCAACTAAGGTATCTGAAGCCACAGAAATCGAGAGCACTGCAGAACCAGGAACACAACCATCTGGTGAGACCACACCAACACCCACTGAACAAACTGGTGAATCAACTAAGGTGTCTGAAGCCACAGAAATCGAGAGCACTGCAGAACCAGGAACACAACCATCTGGTGAGACCACACCCACACCTGCTGAGCCCACAGGTGGATCAACTAAGGTATCAGAAGCCACAGAAATCGAGAGTACTGCAGAACCAGGAACACAACCATCTGGTGAGACCACACCAACACCCACTGAACAAACTGGTGAATCAACTAAGGTATCTGAAGCTACAGAAATCGAGAGCACTGCAGAACCAGGAACACAACCATCTGGTGAGACGACACCAACACCCACTGAACAAACTGGTGAATCAACTAAGGTGTCTGAAGCCACAGAAATCGAGAGCACTGCAGAACCAGGAACACAACCATCTGGTGAGACCACACCAACACCTACTGAACAAACTGGTGAATCAACTAAGGTATCTGAAGCCACAGAAATCGAGAGCACTGCAGAACCAGGAACACAACCATCTGGTGAGACAACACCCACACCTGCTGAGCCCACAGGTGGATCAACTAAGGTATCTGAAGCCACAGAAATCGAGAGCACTGCAGAACCAGGAACACAACCATCTGGTGAGACCACACCAACACCCACTGAACAAACTGGTGAATCAACTAAGGTGTCTGAAGCCACAGAAATCGAGAGCACTGTAGAACCAGGAACACAACCATCTAGTGAGACCACACCAACACCCACTGAACAAACTGGTGAATCAACTAAGGTATCTGAAGCCACAGAAATCGAGAGCACTGCAGAACCAGGAACACAACCATCTGGTGAGACCACACCAACACCTGCTGAGCCCACAGGTGGATCAACTAAGGTATCTGAAGCCACAGAAATCGAGAGCACTGCAGAACCAGGAACACAACCATCTGGTGAGACCACACCAACACCCACTGAACAAACTGGTGAATCAACTAAGGTATCTGAAGCCACAGAAATCGAGAGCACTGAAGAACCAGGAACACAACCATCTGGTGAGACCACACCAACACCCACTGAACAAACTGGTGAATCAACTAAGGTATCTGAAGCCACAGAAATCGAGAGTACTGCAGAACCAGGAACACAACCATCTGGTGAGACCACACCAACACCCACTGAACAAACTGGTGAATCAACTAAGGTATCTGAAGCCACAGAAATCGAGAGCACTGCAGAACCAGGAACACAACCATCTGGTGAGACCACACCAACACCTGCTGAGCCCACAGGTGGATCAACTAAGGTATCTGAAGCCACAGAAATCGAGAGCACTGCAGAACCAGGAACACAACCATCTGGTGAGACCACACCAACACCCACTGAACAAACTGGTGAATCAACTAAGGTGTCTGAAGCCACAGAAATTGAGAGCACTGCAGAACCAGGAACACAACCATCTGATGAGACCACACCAACACCCACTGAACAAACTAGTGAATCAACTAAGGTATCTGAAGCCACAGAAATCGAGAGCACTGCAGAACCAGGAACACAACCATCTGGTGAGACCACACCAACACCTACTGAACAAACTGGTGAATCAACTAAGGTATCTGAAGCCACAGAAATCGAGAGCACTGCAGAACCAGCAACACAACCATCTGGTGAGACAACACCCACACCTGCTGAGCCCACAGGTGGATCAACTAAGGTATCTGAGGCCACAGAAATCGAGAGCACTGCAGAACCAGGAACACAACCATCTGGTGAGACCACACCAACACCCACTGAACAAACTGGTGAATCTACTAAGGTGTCTGAAGCCACAGAAATCGAGAGCACTGTAGAACCAGGAACACAACCATCTGGTGAGACCACACCAACACCCACTGAACAAACTGGTGAATCAACTAAGGTATCTGAAGCCACAGAAATCGAGAGCACTGCAGAACCAGGAACACAACCATCTGGTGAGACCACACCAACACCCACTGAACAAACTGGTGAATCAACTAAGGTATCTGAAGCCACAGAAATCGAGAGCACTGCAGAACCAGGAACACAACCATCTGGTGAGACCACACCAACACCCACTGAACAAACTGGTGAATCAACTAAGGTATCTGAAGCTACAGAAATCGAGAGCACTGCAGAACCAGCAACACAACCATCTGGTGAGACAACACCCACACCTGCTGAGCCCACAGGTGGATCAACTAAGGTATCTGAAGCCACAGAAATCGAGAGCACTGCAGAACCAGGAACACAACCATCTGGTGAGACCACACCAACACCCACTGAACAAACTGGTGAATCAACTAAGGTATCTGAAGCCACAGAAATCGAGAGCACTGCAGAACCAGCAACACAACCATCTGGTGAGACAACACCCACACCTGCTGAGCCCACAGGTGGATCAACTAAGGTATCTGAAGCCACAGAAATCGAGAGCACTGCAGAACCAGGAACACAACCATCTGGTGAGACCACACCAACACCCACTGAACAAACTGGTGAATCAACTAAGGTGTCTGAAGCTACAGAAATCGAGAGCACTGCAGAACCAGGAACACAACCATCTGGTGAGACCACACCAACACCTACTGAACAAACTGGTGAATCAACTAAGGTATCTGAAGCCACAGAAATCGAGAGCACTGCAGAACCAGGAACACAACCATCTGGTGAGACAACACCCACACCTGCTGAGCCCACAGGTGGATCAACTAAGGTATCTGAGGCCACAGAAATCGAGAGCACTGCAGAACCAGGAACACAACCATCTGGTGAGACCACACCAACACCCACTGAACAAACTGGTGAATCTACTAAGGTGTCTGAAGCCACAGAAATCGAGAGCACTGTAGAACCAGGAACACAACCATCTGGTGAGACCACACCAACACCCACTGAACAAACTGGTGAATCAACTAAGGTATCTGAAGCCACAGAAATCGAGAGTACTGCAGAACCAGGAACACAACCATCTGGTGAGACCACACCAACACCCACTGAACAAACTGGTGAATCAACTAAGGTATCTGAAGCCACAGAAATCGAGAGCACTGCAGAACCAGGAACACAACCATCTGGTGAGACCACACCAACACCTGCTGAGCCCACAGGTGGATCAACTAAGGTATCGGAAGCCACAGAAATCGAGAGTACTGCAGAACCAGGAACACAACCATCTGGTGAGACCACACCAACACCCACTGAACAAACTGGTGAATCAACTAAAGTATCTGAAGCCACAGAAATCGAGAGCACTGCAGAACCAGGAACACAACCATCTGGTGAGACCACACCAACACCCACAGAACAAACTGGTGAATCAACTAAGGTGTCTGAAGCCACAGAAATCGAGAGCACTGAAGAACCAGGAACACAACCATCTGGTGAGACCACACCAACACCTACTGAACAAACTGGTGAATCAACTAAGGTATCTGAAGCCACAGAAATCGAGAGCACTGCAGAACCAGGAACACAACCATCTGGTGAGACAACACCCACACCTGCTGAGCCCACAGGTGGATCAACTAAGGTATCTGAGGCCACAGAAATCGAGAGCACTGCAGAACCAGGAACACAACCATCTGGTGAGACCACACCAACACCCACTGAACAAACTGGTGAATCAACTAAGGTGTCTGAAGCCACAGAAATCGAGAGCACTGTAGAACCAGGAACACAACCATCTGGTGAGACCACACCAACACCCACTGAACAAACTGGTGAATCAACTAAGGTATCTGAAGCCACAGAAATCGAGAGCACTGCAGAACCAGGAACACAACCATCTGGTGAGACCACACCAACACCCACTGAACAAACTGGTGAATCAACTAAGGTATCTGAAGCCACAGAAATCGAGAGCACTGCAGAACCAGGAACACAACCATCTGGTGAGACCACACCAACACCCACTGAACAAACTGGTGAATCAACTAAGGTATCTGAAGCCACAGAAATCGAGAGCACTGCAGAACCAGCAACACAACCATCTGGTGAGACAACACCCACACCTGCTGAGCCCACAGGTGGATCAACTAAGGTATCTGAAGCCACAGAAATCGAGAGCACTGCAGAACCAGGAACACAACCATCTGGTGAGACCACACCAACACCCACTGAACAAACTGGTGAATCAACTAAGGTGTCTGAAGCTACAGAAATCGAGAGCACTGCAGAACCAGGAACACAACCATCTGGTGAGACCACACCAACACCTACTGAACAAACTGGTGAATCAACTAAGGTATCTGAAGCCACAGAAATCGAGAGCACTGCAGAACCAGCAACACAACCATCTGGTGAGACAACACCCACACCTGCTGAGCCCACAGGTGGATCAACTAAGGTATCTGAGGCCACAGAAATCGAGAGCACTGCAGAACCAGGAACACAACCATCTGGTGAGACCACACCAACACCCACTGAACAAACTGGTGAATCAACTAAGGTGTCTGAAGCCACAGAAATCGAGAGCACTGTAGAACCAGGAACACAACCATCTGGTGAGACCACACCAACACCCACTGAACAAACTGGTGAATCAACTAAGGTATCTGAAGCCACAGAAATCGAGAGCACTGCAGAACCAGGAACACAACCATCTGGTGAGACCACACCAACACCCACTGAACAAACTGGTGAATCAACTAAGGTATCTGAAGCCACAGAAATCGAGAGCACTGCAGAACCAGGAACACAACCATCTGGTGAGACCACACCAACACCCACTGAACAAACTGGTGAATCAACTAAGGTATCTGAAGCTACAGAAATCGAGAGCACTGCAGAACCAGCAACACAACCATCTGGTGAGACAACACCCACACCTGCTGAGCCCACAGGTGGATCAACTAAGGTATCTGAAGCCACAGAAATCGAGAGCACTGCAGAACCAGGAACACAACCATCTGGTGAGACCACACCAACACCCACTGAACAAACTGGTGAATCAACTAAGGTATCTGAAGCCACAGAAATCGAGAGCACTGCAGAACCAGCAACACAACCATCTGGTGAGACAACACCCACACCTGCTGAGCCCACAGGTGGATCAACTAAGGTATCTGAAGCCACAGAAATCGAGAGCACTGCAGAACCAGGAACACAACCATCTGGTGAGACCACACCAACACCCACTGAACAAACTGGTGAATCAACTAAGGTGTCTGAAGCCACAGAAATCGAGAGCACTGCAGAACCAGGAACACAACCATCTGGTGAGACCACACCAACACCCACTGAACAAACTGGTGAATCAACTAAGGTATCTGAAGCCACAGAAATCGAGAGTACTGCAGAACCAGGAACACAACCACCTGGTGAGACCACACCAACACCCACTGAACAAACTGGTGAATCAACTAAGGTATCTGAAGCCACAGAAATCGAGAGCACTGCAGAACCAGGAACACAACCATCTGGTGAGACCACACCAACACCTGCTGAGCCCACAGGTGGATCAACTAAGGTATCTGAAGCCACAGAAATCGAGAGCACTGCAGAACCAGGAACACAACCATCTGGTGAGACCACACCCACACCTGCTGAGCCCACAGGTGGATCAACTAAGGTATCGGAAGCCACAGAAATCGAGAGTACTGCAGAACCAGCAACACAACCATCTGGTGAGACCACACCAACACCCACTGAACAAACTGGTGAATCAACTAAGGTGTCTGAAGCCACAGAAATCGAGAGCACTGTAGAACCAGGAACACAACCATCTGGTGAGACGACACCAACACCCACTGAACAAACTGGTGAATCAACTAAGGTATCTGAAGCCACAGAAATCGAGAGTACTGCAGAACCAGGAACACAACCATCTGGTGAGACCACACCAACACCCACTGAACAAACTGGTGAATCAACTAAGGTATCTGAAGCCACAGAAATCGAGAGCACTGCAGAACCAGGAACACAACCATCTGGTGAGACCACACCAACACCTGCTGAGCCCACAGGTGGATCAACTAAGGTATCTGAAGCCACAGAAATCGAGAGCACTGCAGAATCAGAAACAGTACCACCTTCTCCCTCTGAATTCACTGTCACCCCAACATCTGACTCTCATCACGCATCTCAAACGTCTTCCGTTAGTTCTGGTGTTGAATCTACTACTGAGGAAGGAGAGTCCCCTGCACCATCCAGCTCACCTATTCCTGTTGTAGTAACAAGCACTCCAGTCTCACATGAGCCATCAAGCACTACAGTCTCAAACGCTACTCCTGAGGTGACCAGTACCTATTCACAAGAATCTTCCACTGAGTCTGCCTCTGCCACTCCTGAGACTACAGATGAAGCCTCCACTGATGACTGTGTGACTGCACCTCCACACATCGCCTCAGATATCGAAGACTTTAACAAGAGGCTGAGCGACTTGACCATTGAAATCGAATACGTGACAACCGAGCTTATCAAGTGTTCTGGCGACAAAGAGAAGTTGGAAACGTTCAAGATTCTGACGAGTAACCTGGAGACTCTTCTTAAAGAGTTGAACGAGACCCGTGTTGAACTGGAGCAACTTGCAGGGTCACGAAGGAGGTTCATCTTCTCCTCCTCACTTCTCTCACTGCTTAACAAAGCCAGTGCTAGGGCCTCAGGTGAGTAACTGTGCGATAATTTAACACTCTCAGAACCTGCATGGATAGTGTAATTTGTGCGTGGTGGGTGAGTCAGGGTTCACAACACAGGAGGAATCTGCAGATGATAGCAGAGTGTGACTGTGGTGAATGTGGGTGGACAACTGAGGGAGGGAGTCTTGTCTGGGCTCAATATTAATGCTTACCATTGTTGTAACTGGTATCCTCTGTGTGGCATCCAAACTTAAACTAAAACCACTAAGCAGCTAATTTTAGATGTTTTTTTATTAAATGGACACACTCCATGCAGTCATTTGAGGGATGTTCCTGAACATAAAGGGCATCTATTATATTATAAAACACATAGTGTGTGTTCCTGTTCCCGAAAATGTTACCATTTTGGCAATGTTGTGGTTTAATTAAGAGGAATATGTTCCGGTATAGTTAATTAGGTCTGGTTTGTGTGGGGCCACTGGAAACCAAGAAGCTCTTTGATGATATTTTACAAGTTTCACAGGTGTACCGTTTGGAAAATAATGGCAAAGTTTACTAACACCCACAGAAAGGAAAGCTGCTTCTTGCATTCCTTAAATACTTTGCTCGTGCTTGTTAATTTCTCTGAAAATGATTTCGCAGAGTGTAGTCAACTTATTATTCTGTGGTATTGTGTATCCCTCCAGTCGTGGAATACAAAATACAAAAATGGTGATTACCCTTACCCCTGAAGATGAAGTGTTTTGGCATTGACGATCTCGATACTGTTCATGTCCAGACGTCTTTACCTTCCACCAACAACAGCATTTAAGTCGATATATAGGCCTACTCGTTACAGGCACTGTATATACTGTGCTCACACTATCCAAAGCAGCCACAGAGATCAATTTTGAGTCACAGTAAAATTTAATATTCTAATTATGAAAGTCACCACAATGTTAATACACAGATCACAACAACACAATCCACTCGGCCATTGTCCTATATTAACTGTGAGGTAAATATAGGATTCAGTTCACTCTGATTAGCACTCAGCAGTAGTGCACAAGGTAAGAAAGCTATTGAGTATGAGGGGTCTAATGGTTCTGTAAATGATGGGCACAACTCATGATGCCCCAGGAATAAACAAGCTAATTTTAAGTATCCATCGTCTGAGGTGTCTGAATGCTTCACTCGAGAATTGCACCGATGATCATTTTTACCTTGTGTACAGGTCTAGGAATTATTTCCGAGTTACACATGTGTAAGATATCGGACTAGGACAAGTTTAGTGCCAATTGAAGCACCTACTTTTCATTCCTATATATGTCTTCTAAAGGAGCAATAACTCACCCTTATAATTATGTGTCGTTGGTGTCGCAAAATCTAATTTAAAATGGTGGGAAAAAGCATGAGTCGCCATTTTTGAACCCACACCCTTTTTCTCAGTCACCTAGTGATATTCTTGCTTGCCACAAAGTTTTTTGTCTCATCCCGAGCTCGAGAAGAATTCGAAATAGGTCAATCATGCTCCACACACACATCAGATAACTTGAAATAGCCAATCTCAGGTGGGTGCATGTCACTACAGCCATTCTGTCTTCAAAATTTGAATCAAAAGTGTCTTAGCATCTCTAAGAAGTGGATGTGCTCCTGTTGCTCTCAAAATTATTCAGCAAACTCATGATAACGACAAGGCGAGCTTAGAAATATTCAGAAAACATGGTGTGGTGCTTACAGAAGTGAAGTGTCCCGACTGTAATAGTGACTTGGAATTATATTACATCTAAAAGTTACTGGTATTGGAAATGACCTTGTTGACCTTCATTCCAGTACATCTCAATAAGGTTATGTAATGTTCTACTTAGGTAGGTCATTGTACCTGCTCAGCCCCCCGGTTAGGTTTTAGTTTGGTTAGGTCCCGGTAGTCTAACCCAGTCCAGATTAGGTTAGGTCAGATTAATTTTGACTGCTTCTATAATGTCACGCTTAAATTCAGTCATGCATTTTCCATATTTCAACATTTACAGCTGATAGCGATAACTGAAAAATGTTAAAAAATGTTCGTTTTCTTTACCCAAATCCCCGGTTACCAAGGCTGGACTCATGGAAACAGGGTAAATACTCATTTACAATACTTGGGTCTCAAAATAGAACCCATAAAATCTCTAAGAAAAAAAAATAAGAAAGAAAAATATCGAGTAAGATTGGCCACTGAACTTGACATTGACCAAGATATCTAATATTCACCATGATAAACATTCTTATGGTCGAATTTCCGTGTGATATTCGTCTTACCTTGTGCAACTCCTGTATATAGGGAAAATGCATTCCTCCTCTCTATCTCTATCTTCCATCTCCATTCATTCAAATTCCCTGGCTCAGGGTTCCTTGCAATCGGTAAATGCACACGACTTAGCCGCGGGCCTTATCTACTGTGGCAGCTCTGTCTTGCGCGCCTTTCTCCAGCACTCGCAGTCACTATTTAAACAACGCATTTGATGGCTAATAGGTTGTAAACCAGTCACGCTACATCAATAAATGATACAGGATATTGAAGTAGAAACCTTCAGCTGTCTCTTGATGTACTTGTGAAGACTAAATGGATATCTGTAGGATGGGTAGCCAGCTCAGAATGACCACAAATCAAAATTCACTTTTACACTCTATTTACATATCTAAGTACGTTTTCACACTGATTTCGTTATAAAACATGTCAGAATCACATTTTTCAACACAACAATATTAAATATAACGTCACTGTCGTACATATAATGTCACTGTGTACATATATGGTAATTACAGGAAAATCAGAGCTCTGGAAATACATCCTTCCACCCTCACTGATAATTTAACACTGGCAGGAGGTGAGTGGCTGGACTATGGCTACTCCCTACAAGCCCAAAATCAGTGTTGTCACCCGAGACAACCATCTTATGGGGCACACAATATAAAAAAACTGCTTTGTTGAGAATTCTCATCACCCGCGGTCCTCCACACTTGTTGCTGGTGTTGAGAATTCTCGTCACCCGCGGTTTAAGGGTTAAGGGAAAGTATATCATGGGGGTGAGTGATCTCCTGTACAGCCACGTTCACCAGCAGTAACACATAATAATCGAGAGAGACTACAACAAAAGGGTGAACGCCTACACAACAACACACAACCGTTATAATAATTAAAAAAGTGCTGCCATCTAATGGGTAATCATAAAAGAAAACTGTGAGGGTAAACTGTTAATAACCACAAGGGATTTTAATGCCTTCTGTAAATCATTAGTATAAGTAACAGAATATTAACTGTTAAGTTTCTAACATACTGAAATGCTGAAAGATATATTATAACAGACTACTAACTGCTAAATTTCTAATGTACTGAAAAGCTCGGAAATAATAGAATACTAACTGATTACTTTCTAATAGAGTGATATGTTCAGTCATATAACAGAATAGTAACTGTTATATTTATAATATACTGAGATGTTCGGACATAATTATAAGACAGTAGAAAAGTAACTGATATATTTCTGATATAATGAAAATTTTGTTTGAATATATAGCAGAATACTAACTGGTAAATATCCAATATACTGAAATCCTCGGATATAGTAATAATAATAAAATAGTAACTGCTAAGTTTCTAATACACTGATATAATCGTGCATAATAATTATCACAACACTAACCAAACACCATGCACTGTGTTCTAAGCGGAGTGCAGCAGGAGTGAGATAGGCCTGGTGGAGTCACTAAGGGGGCTGGAGTCGTCCATTAGTAGCCTCTCTCAGGACCCAACCAGCATCACACATCAGGACCAAGTCTCGTGTGCAGCTCAGCAGACGGTCGCAGCCTTCCTCCAGGTATGTGTGAGAGAGAGAGAGAGAGAGAGAGAGAGAGAGTGTGTGTGTGTGTGTGAAGTGAGAGAGAGCGAAGTGAGAGGTGGAGCAAGAGAATGGGTGTGAATGAGTGAGAGAAACACAGACGAAATGAATATAGTGTGTGTGTGTGTGTGTGTAATATAAGATATAATTATAATAAACAGCATATAGATATTTACCAAAACTTCAGAATATTGAACTCTGTTACAATGTCACTCAAAGTTAATAGTAGAGTATTGTGCAAGAAAAATACTAAGTAACCTTGTAATTAAATGATGATTCGGCACTACACTACTACCCAGACCATCTCATCTCGTTCGATCGATACCAAAATTAATCAACCGTAAAAATCTCATTCGATCGCAACGAAAAAAATATTAATCAACCATAAAATGAACCCAATACCCCAAGTGTGACGATGACAAAAGGTGTGTGGTGTGGTTGGCAGGTGGCGAGGGGAAGTAAACATCTGAGTAGTGAGGAGGATGTGGAGACAAGCGCCCTCATGGGTCACCTCATGGGTCACAAGATGGCCCAAATGTCCACACTCTTTAGCCAGGTGAGAATACGAATGACTCACTCATTCCTTTACTGACTCATTATGTATTTACTTAATCACTCATTCATGGACTCCTTTCTTTAATGACTCATATGTACTGTATTTAGTCATTCATTCATGGACTCCTTTCTTTAATGATAATTGCATTATTTCTTAATATATCAACATTATTTTGTGAAAGATAATTATAACTAAAAGGTTTATTTTGAAGCATTTAAAGTCTTTCGTATCCATTCAGGTCACCACAATAAATCCAAACTATTCAATGGGACTTACTGTATAGAATTTTGTTGGTGAAGTGGAGGCTGCGAATTCCTCCAAACTATGACAGAAAACAAGACCTTAAAAAACATAAATGGTCTGTTTCTTGGTATAATTTGGAGGAAACAGCAGCTTACAATATTCTCACAGCATCACAGCCTCCTCAGCTTAAACATTATATCTTCATCTCTTCAACACCACTTTTGATTTCCGAGGTAACTTTACAATCCTACAGTCGAAATCATGCCCACTTAATTAAAAAAAATTCAAAGTCCATTTCCGGCTACATTCACATTTTAATTGTTCTTTTCAACGTGTATTTCAGCTAAACCTTTTTTTCTGTGTCGATATCTGACTGCACTAACACTTTAATCTTTCTTCTCAATGTGGATTTTTCACTAAACCCTCACACTAATTGTTCTTTTCAACGTGGACTTCTGACTAGGCTACACTCATTTTTCCTTTCAACCTGGATCTCTGGCTAATACTAATCCCACATGTACTTTATTTTTTTTATTACTATTTTTTCTTATTAACCTGGATTTCTTGCAATGCCTACACAGAGCCAGGAAGCCAACGTTAATAGGAAAGCAGAGTTGGAAGAGGAACTGAAGCAACTGGTGGAGATGAAGAGGCAGGTGGAGAAGCAGCTCCATGTGACTACCAAGCCCTTACAGCTAGTCGAGGGTGTGGTCGTGTAGAGGACGAGGTGAAAGGAGTCGAGGTGGAGGAGGAGATGGAAGGAGTTGATGTGAAGGAGGAGGAGGAGGAAGGAGCCAAGGTGGAGGAGGTGGTGAAATGAGTAGAGGTGGAGGAAGAGATGGAAGGAGTCGAGGATGATGATGAGGAGGAAGTTGAAGAAGGAGAATATACATATATATATTTTAGAATAATGACTAACGGTTCTAAGTAGTATCATCATTAGTCAAAAAACAGGGTCACTAGGAGTAAAAAATCAGGGTCAACAGGAGTCAAACATCAGGGTCAACAGGAGTAAAAAATTAGGGTTGAACAGGATCAACAATCAGGGTCACTAGGAGTAAAACTCAGGGTCAACAGGAGTAAAAAACAGGGTCAACAGGAGTAAAAAAACAGGGTCAAAGGAGGAGTTCTTGGGTGAGCCAGGAAGCGAGGGTTCGATTCCCAACAAACTCTATCTGTTAACGTAGATTTTCTCTGTTTATCTTCAATTTATCGGCTGTTAATTAATAGGGGTCTGTATACACGAGTGATCCGTCATCTTGATTACGTTGTGATCGTGTATGAAAATTGGAGGCTTCTGATTCCTCCTGACCATGCCACGAAACAAGCTCATTCCAGATAGGTGGTGTTTCGTGGCAATATTAGAAGGACTCATTTATCTTCAAAATTCTGACTACTTTACCATCCTACAGTAAAAAACATGTCCACTTAATTTATTTTTGTTCAAAGTCCATTTCCGGCTACATTTACATTATAATTGTTCTACTCAACGTTGTCGTCAAAATATTGATATACTCATAAAATTTAACTCTTTTTTTTTAACTGTAGCAAATTCATAATCAGTTAACAGGGTATTGGCAATTTACTTACATATATATATATATATATATATATTCATGAAAAAATTAGTGATTATACTGTATATACAGGAAATAATTATATATTCTATGCTAATGAATGTGTGTATGTTCAGAGGTCATTATTATAAGGGTCATCTATTTTTGGGTGAATTGGAAGGCTACTGATTCCTCCAAACAATGTCAGAAAACAGGCCCACCGCAGTATATGAACAGGGACTGCATGTGTGTTTTGTTTGCAGTGCTTGGAGGACTACGCAGACTCCAAAACACCCACACACTAGAATCGACCCCCTCCCCCCTCCCCCTTAACACATTTTTCAGATTACTTTTCCCTAATTATGGGTTTCCAAACATTAATACACATGAAAAAAAATACAATACAATACTATATAATCATAAAGACAAAATGTAAAGAAGACTGTATGCCAAATTTATAATATTTTTTCATAATCCAACTCTTATTTTCCCTACTAATATTGGTTGGTTTCCAAAAATAACTAATAAAAGAAATTACTATGCATAAAAAATGCAATGTATGCTGTATACCAAATTAATAATATACCATAACATATATATATAAAAAGAACTAAAAAAAAAATGCCCACTGAGAATTAATCCCAAGCCCATAGGGATTATTTGACACTCTCCAAATTTTGTGTGTAACCTGAAAGCATTTGATTCCTCCAAACTATGCTACAAAACAAACAAAACCCTTTCTCCTGTAGTGAAGTTGTCTGTTTCGTGGCATATTTTGGAGGAATCAGTATCCATCCAATTTGGCTACAACTACATCATCCAACTAAGAGAGAGACAACCAAAAACTGACAGACAAACGTATAATGAATAAATAATAATAATAATAAATGAACAAAATAATAGTATAATAATATAACAGGGTTGTCCTCTAAGTTAAACAAATAATTATATACTATTATATTTATCGAGTGTGCTTATTATCAATTATTGTAATCATAATAATTAAGCTGTATACATTTCTCTAATAATAATTATGTATTCTCGAGTCAATAAAACACAATATCATGTTACAAGAGTTTTTTTATTCGTGTCTAATAAACTCACATTTTCACATACTGTTATCTCATAAAAAAAAAAACATTCACACATAATTTTGACCAAGTACTTATATAAATATAGGTCACCCAGGAAGGTCAATAAAGGTCAACCCAACACATACATTATAAAGATCACCCCAAATAGGAAATGAAAATGACCCTATATCATGAATGAAGGTCACCCCCAAATGGTAAAAATAAGGTCAACCATATCATGAACAGAGGTCACCCATATCATGAATAAAAGGTCAGCCATATCATGAATAAAGGTCACCCCATTTATATAGTATAAGGTCACCCACATCATGAATAAAGGTCAACTCAAATAAAAAGGTCACCCGAAATGAATAAAGGTCACCTAGAACATGAATACAGGTAATTCCAAATAAAGGTCACCTCACATGATAAAAGGTCAACCATATTATGAATAAAGGTCACCTCACATGATAAAAGGTCAACCATATTATGAACAAAGGTCTACCCAAAGAAATGTCACCCGAAATAGAAGTCGAAATCAATAAAATACAAACCCTAAAACTAAAAAATGCCCTAAAAAAAGTACTCAGGTGCGACAGACAAAACACATCCCCAACAAAGAACTGACAGACAAACACATAATGAAAAGATAATAATAAAAATAAATGAATACAAAATAATAGTATAAAATAAATACACACACATAAAACTTGAGGAGAAGCGGCTCTTGTTGACAACGTTTGGATAAATATTTTTACGACATCAAGTGAAAGGGGTCATTACTTTTTATTATTATTATTATTATTATTATTAAGTACCTTTTAGATATAGAATAAATCAATAAAAATATAAATAAAGATAAAAATAAATAGATATATAAAATAAACACTTGTCAATAAAGGCCTTGTCTCTAGAAAAGGTGTATATTATTATTATTATTGTTTTGTTTTTTCATCTTCTTCACCCCAGCGCTTGTCCTGAACAGTGAGGCAGCCTTGGGTGTGAGAGGTGAGTGAGCAGGACATGGATGAGGTGAGGGTGGTATGAGGGAGGTATGAGGGATTAGTTACAGGGGTGTTGTCAGTATAAAACATCTGGACCAACTTATTCCTTCATAGTATTTCCAAGCAAAAACAGGCCACCATTATATTTGTTATAGTCTGGTCCTGTTTCCTGACTGGCATACTTGGGAGGAATCAAAGCAACTCTAATGTGTACCAAAAGTATACTATATCGAGAAAATTGGAGCTTAGTGAGTCCTTCAAACATTGATACGAAACACCAACTGTATTGAAGGAGCTTGGTTGTTTCGTGGCATAGTCAGGAGGAATCAGAAGCCACCAACCAGGTCTCATACACGACCACAGGGTACCTAAAGGTATACACTATTGGACAGGAAAATAAGTCATCGTAGTGGTCATTGTTACAATACATGGAGTCATCGTCACAATTAATGGAGTCATCTTAGTGGTCATCGTCACAATTAATGGAGTCATCTTAGTGGTCATCGTCACAATATATGGAGTCATCGTCATAATATCATAATGGAGTCATCGTACCAGTCATCGTCACCGCCCACCCCATGACAATTTTCTCTGCATAAGGCCGATATAGATAATACAGTCTAAGGAACATAACACTTGCTAATTATTACACTCAATTAACCTTCATTACATTCCTGAACCTCGACACAAAATAATGATGGTTTATTTCAATCCCTAATCACCACCCACACACACCCTCATCCTCAACCAATAATGTATGTAATGTCTGTTTCATAAGCTGACCTACAATATTATACAAGATTGTGTAACTTGAAGAAAACTAGTGTCGAAGCCTCAACCCCCCAAAACCAATATATAGTAACCAGAGTGGAATGTAAGACCTTGCCTCGACACACTAAATGTAAATTAAAATAATGGCACAAAACAGTGAGATATATGTACATGAGGCTGTGTGGGAAGAGAAGAATTGCCGGTCAAACTAAATAAATAAATAGATAAATAAATAAATAGTAGGTTGGTAAAACAATGTATAAACAAATACTGATAAAAAGTGACATTGACGTGGTGAAAAGGGGAAGGATGATGCACTTGACCTAACCCATTCCAAGACAAACAGATATTATTTTTTGAGCAACTTATCTGTTTTACGGGGATCATTATATTTTTGTTTTGGGTGTGATTGTGGAGGACTGCTGCTGATTCCTCCAAAATATGCCAGGAAACACAGACCACTATCACTTCAGTATACGAGTAGTAGAGGGATCAGTTTCCTTGCATTGTTTAAGGGACCCTATGATGTAGTCAGAAAATTGGAGTTATATGAGTCCTTCAAATATTGCCACGAAACACCACCTATATGCAAAGAGCTTGTTTCATGGCGTGGTCAGGAGGAATCAGAAGCCTCCAGTTTTCATATACGATCACAGGGTCCTTAAGGTGGTAATTTGTTTTTGGTACTTTGAAATGTCTTGATTCCTCCAAAGTATGCTAGAAAACAGAACCAGATGGACAAATATAATGGTGTTCTGTTGCTGGGAATAGTTTGGAAGATTCAGTTGCTCCAGAATTACCAATACAAAACTTCCCCCTTAAAGGATATGTAGACTCCAACTCGACCACAACATACACGACCCCTTGAATCCTGTCTACACCATACCATTGTACTGTGTATGTGAAGTTTGAGGTTACTGTATCCATGTAATGGTTTTATATTATATACTAATTGCCTTCCAAGATCTTATACAAATACACTGGATAAATGTTTGTGTATTGATTGATACTGACTTCCTTGGTGTATAAATAAATGTATGACACACTGAGAAGCTTACAATTATCAATTTAGGGGGAAGTACAGTGTTGGTATATCTGGAACTACGGATTGCTCCAAGCAATTACCGGCATCAGGCCATCATTATTATTCCTGTTTCCTGTTCATACTTCGGAGGAATCAAGTCACTAATTTACCAAAAGTGTATTACCCCATTAAATAACCAATGTTTACCAGTTTGTCACTTCACTAACTTGATTGATACATGTACAGTACAAGAACCTGGTTGTATATACAGTCACTACAGAGTCAAGACTAAGGAACATAACACTTGCTAATTATTACACTCAATTAACCTTCATTACATTCCTGAACCAAGATACAAAATAATGATGGTTTTTCTTTCCTTCCCTAATCATCATATCAACGCCATTTTCATCTCTCTCACTATTTTTCTATTTCTATTTCTGGCGATGATGAAGTTTCTATAACGTGCTGAGACTTGTGGGGAAATTCTTTTTAAGGATATTTTATATAGACTTTTTTTTGATTGCCTGAGTCACCTCATATCATAAATATATTAATAAATAATTAAATAAATAAATATAATAATATGCCCATGGTAAAGCTTGATATACATTAGTGTCGACCAAAGCGACAGTTTTATGCCCATTATTATGATATGTCGAACAAACAACTCATAAATATTATAATTATATCCGTCGAAAACATTATCATTTTTACCTTCGACACACACCCAAAACAGTCGAGTACTCAACCACAGGCGAGTCAACAACAATAATGAATTCAGTGTGTGATGAGTGAGGGACTCTGAAGTAAACAAAACCCAACACAGACCTTGGGGATCGTCCGGTAACAACAACAAGACAAACAACAACAACAACATCAACAATGAAAATAACTGAGTAGTGCAGAATGGTGTGGATACTAAATTAAGGGCCTACCTACACACACACACACACACACCATAGGTATACAAAGTGCCAGGTGGATATTATCAGTGGCATGAGATTACAAGTCCACTTTTGCCTTTTTTATATGTGAGAAAAATCAAGTTTATAGTGTACAGGTATATTATAATCAATCTTTGACCAGGGGAGATAATTTATGTAAGTATGTAAAAAAATCTGAAGTAAAATTTCTGTATAAAAATTAATCATAATTTTTTTTTTCATTTAATCTTCATGCAGAATAAATAAATCTAGGGTTCAGGCACTTATGAGAAGCGGATTGATTTCTGCACTCTTTACAAAGCCGTACCCACAGAGCAGATGTGAATGGCTGGCCTTCTGGTATTATCTGAATGTTGTTGTAGTGTATGTGGTGGGTGGCTGGCAGGAACTTGTACCACTTTCATACCACACTACTCATATTATTACTTCATAACAAATGCAGCAGCACCAACTTGTCATGTGGACCATATTCAAGAAAAGCATCAACGTGGTATGGTGAGGGGGTTCTTACTCCGACGGCTTCGTATTACTGTATATATTATAATACCAAGAATTGTTATTAACAGTTTGGTCTCGAAACTAATGATGGGTGATAATGTTTTTGAATACTGAATTTTTTTGTATCAGGAGCTGAATGTCGTCAATAAAGTTTTTTCTCGTCAAATGGTGTCATGAAATAAATCCTGCAACTTAGTGATGTAATGGGATGCTTTTTTTTAATATGGCTGAGTGATGCATTGAGATACATTTCTTGAATATGGCTTGTGTCGTGTGTTTGGATCGTGCTGCATGGTATGGCCCGTCTAGTTTAGTTAGTGAGGTAGGAGGTGGATGAGGCGAGGGAGGGGGGCCCGCCGAAGTACACTGAGGGGTGGGGTGGGTTGGGGTCGATCTGCTTGGTGGCTCTCTTCTTGTGCCACAGGTAACTCCATGCCATCAGGAGGACCAACTGAGCCGCCAGGAAGAGTGCACACGCCACCACCACGCCCGTGAAGGTGGAGCAGCTGCCTTCAGACTCAATAGCCACCTGGACGTCCTCCTCCTGACGGGCCGAGAACTCAAACTTGTCGGTGATGCGGACGGACTGAGCCAACATGATCCCAGACTCGGGGACCTGGACGGGGAAAATATAAACACAATTATTGACAAAGGTGAATGAGTCTCTAAATTCTGAAATAACATCATGCATGAAAAAAAATAAGTAAATAAATAGTTTTCATTACCATCTCTAAGGAGGAACTAGATTCTATAAACTGGCGAGGATGAGATAACGTAAAAAATAATAAATAAATGATAATATAACACCAATAATAATACCACCTGCTAAGGAGAAATTGACTCTGTAAACTGGCGAACATGAGATCACGAATAAATAATATATAAATGAATAAATAAGTACATCAGTTATCATTACATCGGCTAAAGAGAAACGAAGAGGAGAACACAGATAAAAAAATAAAATAAAATACAAAATAGTTATTACTGCCCAAGGAGAAAATAACTCTACTCTATAAACTGGCTATAGGATGGATAAGATCAAGTATAAATAATCCTCCACACTTTACCCACCTCTCGCTTGCGTCTGCCGTAGGATGCCTCAGAGTGAACGAAGCCATCGAAGCCGAGTACCTCACACTGGTAGGGCTCACACACGGGAAGACAAGGAGTGACGAGGCCACGGAACTGTACCACCTCAGACGCAGGGAACTTGAAGGCTTGGAAGGGAGCGTGGAGTACCGTCCCATTCCCATTAACCTGATGACAATAAAGACAATAAATAACAGTGTGGATGTAATTAACACTCGCAACTGATAACAACAATAATAATAATAACAATAATAATAACAGTGTGGATGTAATTAACACTCGGAATTGATAACAACAATAACAATAATAATAACAGTGTGTATGTAATTAACACTCGGAACTGATAACAACAATAGCAATAATAACAATAATAATAATAATAACACTGTGTATGAAATTAACACTCGCAACTGATAACAACAACAATAATAACAACAATAATGACAAAAACTATTATAATAATAATAATAATAATAATGACAACGTGGATGTAATTAACTCCCACAAGGTATACTTATGCTTGGGTCAGTCTCTTGTGTTCAGATTGAAGGGCTATAAATTTCCCCAAACTACACACACACACACACACAGACTGACTGACCTGTACACAGACACACACACACACACACACACACACACACACACACACTAACCTGTACAACTCTCTGCATAATGGTGGTATCAGTGGGACAGCCTCGACCATCAATAAGTAGGATCTCAGAGTTGTCTTGTCCGTCCATAGCCACCAACTCCCTCACGAAGATCTCATAGGGAGTGTCAGCGTCAGTGATCTCGAAGCGTAAGGCAAGGTTGTCTCCCACCTGGATAAAGGAAGACACACACACACACACGTAAATATTGATGCTTTATATATACTGGTCTCACACCTTGACACATACGAACACACACACACACACACACACACTATTTTTCTGAACTCTACAAAAACACGTTATTTTAATAGACTTTATTCCCTGGTCTTAAAATTCCTAGACTTTATTTTTCCAACCGTTACAAGAGTACCATTATCCGTAATTAATTCCTAGACTTAACTTTCCCTATTCCAGCTAAAATACTTTATTTCCCAATACAAATTTTTATTTTATTTCTAAGACTATAATTATTTATTTCTTAGTCTTTATATTTTCATGGATTTTATATTTCCTTCGATTTCGTCCCAGAACTTCATTTCCATATCTCAACTCCGAACTCCTACCTGAGCTGAGATGATATCGCTTCCTCTTGTATCCGTGACTCTCATGACAACATTGGGTGAATCCACGACTGTCTCCTCAAAGAACTCAGCCGTGTCCAGGGCCCCCTTCACCTCCAGCCCTGACAGCAGGTTGTTGGTGACGGTCTGGTTCTGGAGGTCGTATTTGCAGTGCAGAGCCAAACCCACGTCAGCTGAAGTCACTATCATGTCGTGGTGCTGAGAGGGAGAGAGTGGTTGGTTGGTTGGTTGGAAGAGGGAGTGGGTTGGTTGGTTGGAAAAGGGAGGGTGGAGGGAGGCGATGGTTGGCAGGAGGAAATGGTGGGATGGTGTTAGTGCGGTGGGGGAAAGTGGTTGGTTGGGGGAGTGGTTGGTTGGTTGGTGAGTTGGTTAATTTATTGACTGATTAATGAAGACAGACGCGTACAACTAACCATCTCTACAAACATTAATTACCACAAATCAAAATAAAAAATACAAACACAGCAAAACAAAGGCGATCAACTCTGCATTAATTAACTTTCCGGCCCTCACCTGGATGACGATATTTGAGGAGAAGGTGGCTGGACCATCTTGCACCACGTCACAGTTCACGTCGTTGTAAGGAAGGGTGATCTCAAAGTCGGTGCTGTTCCTGATGTCCATAACACAAGAGTTGGGTCGGCCACGTGCGTACACCTTACCGTCGAACAGAGTGGATGTGGAGATCTTGGCCTGCATCTCTGACCCACGGCACTCCACTGTTACCTGTTGGATAGGAGAGTGAATGAATTGGTGGGTGAGCGGATGAATGGATGGATGGGTGGATTGACTGACTCACTGACTGACTGACTGATGGATGAAAGGTTTGATAAAAGGGTGGATAAGAAATAATAAAATTGCTACTACTAATAATAATAACAATAACAACAATAACCACAACTATAACAACAACAACAACAACAACAAAAATAATAATAATAATGATAATAATAATAACAGCAACAACTAGCAACAATAATAAAATCAACCACAACATCAACAAAAAATCACGTCACGTACCTGGTAACACGACTGCATCTCATAGGTCGTAGCGTTTTCAATTTCTAGGTATGGCTCCTGGATGTGGGCAAGGGTGGCGCTGGAGTGGTGGGACAGACGACAGATGGTCTCGTTGGCGGACATGAAGTCGTAAGAGTAACAGGTGAAGTCAGACTTGAGGCACCTGGAGGGGACACATGAGGATAGAATTATTTATGGTGAGGTGGGTTTGTTTGATTGTTTTGTGTGTGTGTGAATTATATTGTAAGATGTGTGTTGTGTGAATTATAGTGTGTGTGTGTGTGTGTGTGTGTGTGTGTGTGTGTGTGTGTGTGTGTGTGTGTGTGTGTGTGTGTGTGTGTGTGTGTGTGTGAATTATATTGTAAGTGTGTGTGTGTGTATTTTATTGTGAGGTGTGTGTGTGAATTATATTGTAAGATGTGTGTGTGTGTGAATTATATTGTAAGATTGGTGTGTATAGTGAATTCCCTCCCACTCCCACCCTCCCTCTTATTCAATCCTTCTATCTTCCATCCTCCCTCCCTCCCTCCCTCACTCTTCCACCCTTCCTCTCTCACCCCCTGTCCTTCTCCCTTCCTCTTACATCCACCTCAACTCACCTTTCCCTACACTCGTCGGTGGTCTTTAGGTCTCGGTGTACGGCGTCTACAGTCTTCAGAATCTTGCCCCTCAGTCGCTGGAACTCACACATCTTCTGGGGCCTTGGAACACACGCCATCTCTACGTAATCCGTAGCAGCACTGAGGGTGAGGAGTTGCTTGCGTCCTGCCATGTTGCGATCAACTTGGGACAGTGTGCAATTGGCGGTGGAGGAGTCGAAGGAGGCCGATCTGACGAGGAGAGAAAAATATGTTTAGGTCTATATCAGAGAGGCTTCCGTCTGAGGGGTAGTGAGGAGTAATTGGTTGGGGGGTAGTGAGGGGTAATGAGGGGATAATCACGGGGTAGTTAAAGAGTTTGGTTAGGGGTATTGAGGGGTATTTAGTTAGGGGGTAATCAGGGGATAACCAAGGGGTAGTTAAAGAGTTTGGTTAGGGGTAATGAGGGGTGTTTGGTTAAGGGTAATGAGAGGTGTTTGGTCGGAGTGTTTGGTCAGGGGGTAATGAGGGGTGTTTGGTCGGAGTGTTTGGTCAGGGGGTAATGAGGGGTGTTTGGTCAGGGGGTAATGAGGGGTGTTTGGTCAGGGGGTAATGAGGGGTTTGGTCAGGGGGTAATGAGGGGTGTTTGGTCAGGGGATAAACAGGGGTAATCCTTCATCAGGGTATAGTTTTGTTTTGGGTTAAATGGAGGCTGATGAATCTTCCAAACTATGCCACGAAACACACTCCCTCCACGTAGGTCTTGTTGCCTCACACAGTTTGAAAGAAGCAGTAACCTATAATTTTCCCTATATTATCACAGGCCTCTTAATTTAGAGGGTAATAAACTTTTGGTACATTGGAGTGTCTTGATTTCTCCAAAGTATGCCACGAAACAGGACCGGATCAACAAAATATAATGGTGGCCTGTTGCCTGGAATAGTTTAGAGGAATCAGTTACTCCACATTTACCAACACTGTACTTTCCCCTTAAGGGACCCTGTGATATAGTCAGAAAATTTGAGGTAAATGAGTCCTTCAAATATTGGACCGAAACACCACCTATATGGAAGGAGTGTGTTTCGTGGCATGGGCAGCTAGGAGGAATCAGAAGCCTCCATTTCTTTATACACGATTACAGGGTCCCTTAAGTGGGAATTTTTGTGTTGGTAATTCTGGAGCAATTGAATCCTCCAAACTATTCCAAGCAATAGAACACCATTATTTTTGCGCTTCTGGTCCTGTTTCCTAGCATATTTTGGAGGAATCAAGGCACTCCGATGTACCAAAAACGAATTACCACCTTAATTAAGTGATTTGTTTTCCTGGCATAGTTTGGAGTAATAATGTATTGATGTAGATAAACCCACCTGCATATAAAGCTTCCCTCCTGAAGACACATGATGACACACTGAGTCCTGGAGGTGGTGGCTGAGATAACCTTGGTACTGAAGCGAGGGTTGAGAGCCAGGCCAGGTACACTCTCGTAGGCCCAGGGGGAGGTACACTGGGGGCGTTCCTTGGGTAGGCAGGTCTTCTGGGCGTACAGAGTGAACACCGGGAACTGAGACACTGCCAGGGACGCTGAAGGAGAGACGCAGAAGGAGAAAAATAAATATCTCTACTGATACAGAAATGATAAAGAAACATACAAATTAATGAATTAAAAAAATATATATAAAAGGTATTGTACATAACAAAAACTATACGTTAATCATAATGTAAAAATTATGGAGAAATATATAACTCAAATTATAGAAAACAATTATGAATTAACACATATATATGAATGAATGAATGAATACATCAATCAATCAATCTATCATCATAATCATCATCATTAACATCATTATTTCGTTTATTGTTTATATTTTCCCTTATGAAGTTGTACGAATAAATAAATAAATAAATAATAAATAAATTGGTGCATAACAAAAACTATACATTAATTTGACTACAGTTAATGATGGTTTTAAAGGTGTAATCTGCTGTGGTCAAAGTGGAGAGCTACTGACTCCACCAAAATGTGCCGGGAAACGAAATTGGTGTATAGTGACTGTCTGTATGGAGTGAGTGAGGTAAGAGAGAGCAACAGAGTGGAAATTGGTTGAAACGTGTTATTTTAATGATGCAAGTCTTTACCGTATGAGAGAGAGAGAGAGAGAGAGAGAGAGATGCAGCCTAACGTATGAACAGGCATAAGAGAGAGAGAGAGAGAGAGAGAGAGAGAGAGAGAGAGAGAGAGAGCTTTAAGTATGAACAGGCATAAAAGTGTGTGAGAGAGAGAGAGAGAGAGAGAGAGAGAGAGAGAGAGAGAGAGATGCAGCCTTACATATGAAGAGAGAGAGAGAGAGAGAGAGAGAGAGAGAGAGAGAGAGAGAGAGAGAGAGAGAGATGCAGCCTTACATATGAAGAGAGAGAGAGAGAGAGAGAGAGAGAGAGATGCAGCCTTACATATGAAGAGAGAGAGAGAGAGAGAGAGAGAGAGAGAGAGAGAGAGAGAGAGAGATGCTGCGTTACATATGAATGGGTATGAAGGCTAGGAACGGGATTACAGGTTTTGTTTCTATCTTTTTATGTTAAGGTGGGTGTCTATATCTGGAGTAGTCCCTGTTCCTGACCTAGATGTTGCTACACACACACACACACACACACACACACCCGTACACGCAAACACACACATACACATATAGTACATATATGCCTACACACACACACACTTCCCCACATGCACCCCCGTACACACGCAAACACACACATACACATATAGCACATATACACGCACATACACTTCCCCACATGCACCCCGGTACACACACACACACATGTACACACACAATTCCCCACATGCACCCCCGTACACACACACACACACACACACAGTTTCCTACCGGTACTCCTTTTTTTTTCCTTTTTACAATTTCTCACGATATTTTTAATTTCTTAACAGGTTTGGAAACTCGGAACAGTTAGGCGTCATCAAAAACAATATCGTTGATAAAAGTCAGGTAAGTGACCTCATGCTTGGATCTTTATATAGATTTTGGAAAAACTATGCCTGGGCGAGAAAAATATTAAATAATTTCGCAAAATGCACGACAACATTCATGAAACAAAATGCCTCTCTCTCTCTCTCTCCCCACCCTCTCTCTCTAGTAAACATAATAATAAAACACTCTCTCTCTCTCTCTCTCTCCTTTTCTTTCCATGTTATTCTCTGCATCACAAACAATGTTACTTGCCTTTCCTCACTAATGTATATATATACTACACACCACAGATGTATGGCAGCACGTTTCTAGCGACATCTGGCATCTCCATACGTGTTCAGCTACCCTCCCCCCTCTTCCCCCAGTGTCGCCAGCCAATCAGGAACCGAGTAGACCAGTGTGCCTCTAGCGGTAGTTGTGGGGGGAAATTTTGGGTTGTCTCACATGACGCCTCATTACGTATTTATAGTGACACACTTGTTTAGCTCTCAATTAATTAACTAAGCAGTAAACATGGGGCCTAAGACAACAAGTAAGGAGGAAAGAGCTCGGATAATTACTCTGAGTGAAGGGAATATGGCTATCAAAGATATTTATGCTTGTACTGGCCGCCATAATGCAACTGTGATGAGCATACTGGCCGCCCCCCGTGACTTACCCACCCCACCACCCAAACCACGCCCCAGGACCCTCTAAAAAGACGACAAATAAGACAGATCATGTATTAAAGCGAGAGGTAAGCATAAATCCATTCATTTCCACCACTGAGCTCATGTAAACCTACCCAGACCTACTCAGACGTCAAGTCGTCAACCCTCGCATTGCGTTGCAGGCTACACAATTATTTGGGCTTACCTTCTCGTCATGCCGCCATAAAATCTATGCTAAGATTGCTAACCAATAAAATGAAGGATAAGCGTAATAATTTTGCTAGGAACTATCAAGAGTGGACTGAGGATGACTAGAACGTTCTTTATAGTGATGAGAGTACGTTTCGTATGATGAGGGTGAGGGAAAGACCAATAGACTAGAGATATTTTATTGGTCTTGGGTGCGGGCTGGTAGTAGGAAGGTAAGGCGTCCCATAGAGACCAACAGGTGTACGTACGACCCATGCTACACGGTTAAGATTGTTAAACACTGATTATGTCATGATATGGGGAGTTTTTAGTGGGATTCGAAGGGCAGGGGGATTATTTTTCTTACCTAAGAGTGCAACGATGAAAGAAAGCAATTATCTTGATGTTTTAAAGGAACACCTTGTACCATTTCACACAAAACATCGAAGGGCCACATTCATGCACCATGGGGCCCCTTGCCATATGGCAATGGTTGTCTCAAAATTTTAGAAATATAAAAAATAAAGTGTTAGATTGGCCTGGTAACTCGCTAGGCTAGACTTAAACCCCATTGAAAATTGTTGAGATTACGTGAAAAATCACATCACGCCACAGAAGACCACATCCTTCCTTGCCCTCAAGGAGGGGATTACCAAGCTCTGGGAGGAGCTAAATAAGGATTATTTAGTGACTGTGCAGGGCCATGCTAGGAAGACTGCAACAAGTCATTCAAAACAAGGGGGAGATGACCAAATACTAATTGGTGAGTACTAATGTTGATTTTCAGGGTAGTAAAGATGTTTTTCAGAGGTAGGTTCCAACTCCAGTGATGTTTTGAAGGGTAGGCTAGCCTATGTCGCAACTTCCGTGACCACCACTGTGACTGTGTAATATACAGTATATATAAAGTAATTAAGGAGATAGTGCATTGTTGGCAAATCTGGAGCGACTAATTCTTTCAAATTATCCCAAACAATAGGCCACAGTTATATTTCTTCGTCTAGTCCTGTTTCCTGGCATACTTTGGAGGAATCAAAATATATAAAAATATATTAATTACCCCCTTAATAAACTTAAGCACGACATTATGGTTATCTCTCTGGTTGTTTTAAACATCAGTAAATCTATTGAACGACCTTTTTGGCACATCGACTTATAAAATGAAATAGTGTGATTAAATTAACTGTTTATAATTAACCTACTCGATCTGTACTAAAGTGGAGTTAGAGGTCAAGAAGAAGTAGTGTGATTAACGATATATATATATTGTTATAAATTACTTACAATATTATAAAGTGGCGTTTGAGGATATGAAAAAGTAGTGTGATTAAATAAACTGCTGATACATGACCTACTCTGTACTTAAGTAGCGTTAGAGGTCAAGAAGTAGGCTAGTGTGATTAAAGATACTGTTTATAATCGACCTACTCTGTACTAAAGTGGTGTTAGAGGTCATGAAGAAGTAGGCTAGTGTTATTAAAAAAAGATACTGTTTATACATCACGAGTTTCCCTGTGAATGAAGTGCAAACAAAAACGGGACCTCGCTACAGCTGCCAACACCAACACATGTCTATATCGGGCAGCAAAACGAGTCGGAAAGTAGGATAATGAGTGTGTGTGTGTGTGAGGGAGGGGGCAGGTATGGTGTGTGTGTGTGTGTGTGTGTGAAGCGGGTGGGTGAGTGGGGGATGGGGTCGCTAAATGATGTTAGTGGTGTGGGAATGGGGTTGTATTGTATATACAAGCTTTACTAAACAATGAGGTCAGATGAGGTTGGTACACAGGAAGTTTGTTAGTCAATACACAGGTTCATCTAATAGTCAGTCAGTCTAAAACTCCAAATTACTTTTATATACTCAATGTCTGGTACTGAGGTGATTTGCTTAGGCTACTAGAATCATTTGGAGGAATCAGTATCCCTCCAATTTACCGAAAAGATGTTCTCCCTATAAACTAATTAAGGGGGAAGCACAGTGTTGGTAAATCTGGAGCAACTGATTCATCCAAACTATTCCAAGCAACAGGCCACCATTGTTTTTGTTCATTAGATCCTGTTTCCCCGATGGCATACTTTGGAAGAATCAAGGCGCTCTAATGTACCATAAGTGTATTACCCACTAAATTAGGTCCTTATAATACCCAACTCTATAAAAACATACCGTAATGTATAACTGTGAGACTTTTATCCTATTGTTACACGTGTTGATGAAAGTAGTGAACAAGATACGTTTTGATCTATTGAACATACTGTACTGTACATTAATGCCTTTAGAATACATGAATAATTATTAATACAAGAATTTTTTACGTAGGGTTTGATGTTATCGCAAATTGGACGACATTTTTCTTTTACTCCAAAACTGTGCCTTGAAGCAGTTAATCTCAGCACAGTAGTAGTTGGTCTGAATGTGTGGCAAGTGTCAGGAGAAACAATAATGTACCGTATCCTAGGCCCTCGATATAAGATGAATAAATTTACCACCATCCTTTTTAGGTTAGATTCTTTTGTTGGTGAATTGGAAGGTCTCTGATTTGTCCGTATGGCAATGAATAACCTAACAGAACCCTGGGAAAACATTTGGTGGTGGTCTTCAATGAGGGACTGAGTGAAAAATTATGTGGTTTAAAATGAAGTGGTAGACACAAGTATTTATTCATTCATTCATTGTCTAGTCTCCAGTTCGTCGACATTCTCTACATAGTCTAATCTAAGTAGCCTAGGTCCCTTTTGGCCATCCATTATAAAGATAGCCTAGTCTGAAGAGGGATGGAGAGGAGGTTTTATGAATGAGGACCAAACACGAGGCCATGGTTAGTATATATAGCAGGGTGTGTGTGTGTGTGTGTGTGTGTGTATATGTGTAGGTGTGTGTGTGTGTGTTTGTGTACTGCTATGGTCAATAAAAGTCTGTGTGTGTGTGTTGTGTGTTTTGTTTGTGTGGTTTGTTTGTGTATGAGCTTCTTATGTACGGTAAGTGCTTATTTTTTATGTGTGTGTGTGTGTGTGTGTGATAGGGTGTGGGTAGTATGGATCAGTATGGATGAGGTAGTGATGGGTAGGGTATAAGGTAAGGATAGTCTGAAGGGTAGATAACAGTGTGGCGATGTGGGGGTCATCATCGGCAAAAAAAACAAAACAAAAAGGATGAAGTAGTTTAGGTGAGGTAGGGATGGGTAGGATAGTGAGGATGTGGGATGGGATGGGTGGGATAATGAGGATGAGGGTTACTGGGATTTGAAGGAAGGTGTGGCAAAAGGATGAGATGCATAGGATGGTGTGGTAGAGGGGTGGGATGGGTAGGATAACCAGGATGATGGTTGAGATGGGTATAATGGTGTGGGAGAGGACTGGGATATGTAGGATGACGTGGGATGGGTAAGATGATGTCAGAAAAGGCTAGGATGTGTAGGATGGGAGAAGCTTGGAGTATGTAGGATGAAGTGGGAGAAGGCTGGGATAGTATGGGAGAAGGGTAGGATGGTATGGGAGAAGGGTAGGATGGTATGGGAGAAGGGTAGGATGGTGTGGGATTGGGAGAATGGTGTGGGAGAAGGCTGGGATGGGAAGGATGGTTTGGGAGAAGGCTAGTACCGGAAGGATGGTGTGTGAGAGAAGACCTGGGATCGTCCCTGGTGACCCACAGACAGGCCAACCGGGTAACAGTATAAAAAGCAGTCAGGGGAGAACAGGCCAGGGCAGGGCAAAGAAGAAGACTGGCAGGGCAGGGGGGCAGGGAGGGAGACAGACAGGTATGGCAGGGCAAAGAAGAAGACTGACAGGGCAGGGGGACAGGGAGGGAGACAGACAGGTATGGCAGGGCAAAGAAGAAGACTAGCAGGGCAGGGGAGCAGAGAGGGAGACAGATAGACAGACAGGTATGGCAGGGCAGAGAAGACAGGCTGGGGGAGGAAGACAGGCAGGGCAGGGTAGGACAGAAAGGAAGACATCCATGGCAGGGGGGAAAAGACAGACAGGCAGATCAAGGAGGCAGATAGGGAGGTAGGTAGACAGACAGGAAGAAGACAGGCGGACAGACAAACAGGCAGCTAGGCAGGGCATGGCAGGGCAGGGAAGGAATGAGACGAGAGGGGTGGGTGCATGGAGGATGGGGGGCGCAGGGAGGGGTGCTGGACTCATCTGCCTGGCACCACACCTCCCTCATCTGGTGAACAGTTACATACCTGGACCCACTTCACATCCTCCCTCCACTCCCTCTACTCCCTCCCTCCCTCCCTCCACTCCCTCTACTCCCTCTACTCCCTCCCTATCTCCCTCCCTCCACTGTTCATTCTGTCCAGACCATTACCTCATCTCCCTACTTATCTCACATACTACCCCACTTACATCATCTCCCCACTTAGTTCACAGACCCCATTTACATCACATAGGCTACTACCCCACTTACATTATCTTCCCACTTACATCATCTCTCTCCCATTTATCTCACATATCCACTTATCTCACATACCCGGTACCCATTTTCATTGATAACTTGCCTTGCTTTTACGAGTTGACATTCCCTGGCTACTCTTTCCTGATTAACAAAACACCAAACATTATGTGGACAACTTCAGGGGTCATTATTTTGTTATCGGCGAATTAGAAGGATACTGTGTCAGGAAACAGCATAAGAATAGGGGATTAGTTTCTTTGTCTGTAGCGTGTGAAGAAATTTGTAACCCTTCAAAAAATTCCGGCCTCGCCAAATGACCCACTAAACCAGGTATCAATCACACAGGCCTATTTTCCTACGTCCTGTGACCAGTCTAAATAAGGCTTCCTATGTCCTCCAACCCGTTTTAAATGAAGAGGATAATGACGAATCTGTGCGAGGAAAATTTACCTATAGTTCGGAGGATGGAGAATGGAGGAAATACGTACGAGTGTGATAAACTCCAAAGGCTAATATGAAACACCACCAATACCAACAGGGAGACTGACTGACTGACTGACCGACCCACTGAAGCCAAGAATGATAAATAATAATATATATGATAGACTATACTTGTGCATCATCGACCGAGCCACATTATTAGAGAACCAATGGGCGGAAACATGCAACTCACACTCCATTATATTAACTTGTATTCTGCCATGACCATCCGAGAGAGAGAGAGAGAGAGAGAGAGAGAGAGAGAGAGAGAGAGAGAGAGAGAGAGAGAGAGAGAGAGAGAGAGAGTTAGTTTAGTGTGTGCTTGTGTGAGAGAGAGAGAGAGAGAGAGAGAGAGAGGGGTGTACTGCAGTGAGGAGGGTAAGTGGTGCCTGAGGGTAATAGTGGTGGTGGTGTGTATCGTATACTAAGACGAACAAAAACACATCCACCAGTGAACAGCTAACAGATGTGGCCTGAAGAGAAAGAAGATGATGATTATGATTATGAGGAGAGAGGAGGAAGAATATCAGGAAGAAGAGGAGGAGGAGGCAGGTTATGATGATGATTATGAGGAGTAGGGAAGGGGAGGAGGAAGATCAGGAATAAGAGGAGAAGGACTCAGGTTTTGATGATGATTATGAGGAAGAGGGGAGGGGAGGAGGAAGACCAGGAAGAAGAGGAGGAGGAAGAAGATGATGATTATGAGGAAGAGGAGGAGGAGGGGAAAAAAGATGAGGAAGAAGAAAATTATAATTATTTTGATTAAGAGTATGAAGAGGAGGAGGAGGAGGAGGAGGAGGAAGAAGAAGAAGAAGATTTTGATTATGATGATGATGATGATGATGAGGACGAGGAGGAGAAGGAAGGGGAGGAAAAAGAAGAAAAGCAGAAATAGAATAAGCAGAAGATAAAGAAAACTAGGAAAATATGTTGGGAATGTGAGGGCATTGGTTGTGGGTGACCAATTATGGGGTAGAGGAATGGATGGGTGACAGGTGGATGAGTGTGGGTGTGTGAGGGAAGTGTGAGAGTGTGTGAGTGACAGGTGGGTGAGTGTAGGTGTGTGAAGGAAGTGTGAGTGTGTGTGAGTGACAGGTGGATGAGTGTGAGTGTGTGTGAGTGACAGGTGGGTGAGTGTGGGTGTGGGTGAGTGACAGGTGTATGAGTGTGGGTGTGGGTGGGTGAGGGTAGTGGGTCCTGTGGATGAGTGTGGGTGTAGGTAGGTGAGGGAAATGGTTTGGGTGGATGAGTGTGGGTGTGGGTGGGTGAGTGGATAGTTGTGGGAAGCAAATCGTGTGGGTAAGTGAGTGTGTGTGCGTGTGAGAGAGAAGCACAGTAGGTCATGTGAGTGAGGGAGTGGGTTTGTGTGGGTGGGAGAGGGAAGTAGGTCGTAGGGTGAGTGTGCTGGGTATGACTCAACGGAATGGGTATGTGGGTAGTGGTGGTGGTAGTGGTAGTAGTGGTAGTGGTGGTGGTGGTGGTGGTTGTGGTGGGTATGATAGTGATAGTGTGGTGGGTATGGTAGTATTGTTGGTGGTGGTAGTGGTAGTGGTAGTGGTGGTGGTGGTGGTGGTGGTGGTGGGTATGATAGTGGTAGTGTGGTGGTGGTGGTTGTAATGGTGGTACGGGTGGAAAAGGAAGTTATAGGGGTGGTGGTTGTAGTGGTAGGGGTAGGGGTAGATGTAGTTGTATGGGTGGTAGGGGTAGTGGTAGTTGTAGGAGGGGTAGTGGTAGTTGTAGGGGTGGTAGTGGTAGGGGTAGGGATGGTGGAAGAGGTAGTTGTAGGGGTGGTAGTGTTAGTGGTGATGGCTTGGGTATGATTCAGTCAAGGCACGTGCGGTCACTCACCCCATCATCTCCTTCTTCTCCTCCTTCTCATCTTACCTCTTTCATCTCCTTCTCATCTTCACTCTTTCATCTCCTTCTCTTTCTCATCTTCACTCTTTCATCTCCTTCTCTTTCTCATCTTCATTCTTTCATTACCTTCTCTTTCTCATCTTCATTCGTTTATCTTTTTTCCATTTTTAAATTCTCTCTTCGTCTCTTTCTTTTTATCAATTTCTTATCTTCTATTCCTCATCTTCCTTCTTCTCCTTCTATCTTTTCATTCTCATCTCCCATCTCTCCATTTTTCTAATTCTTATCTTCCTTTATCAATTTCTAGTTTCTACTGTAGTTCCTCTCCTTCCGTTTTTCATCTTTATCTCTTCCATTTCCTTTGTCTTTTTTTAGTTCTTTTCTACTTTATCACTTCCAGTTCTTTCCCGTCCTACATATTTATCTCTGTTCTCTCCTTCATCAACCTCCTTCTCCTCCTCTTTCTCAGTCTTTTCTTCCCTAATCTTTATCTTGCACCTTCCATCTCTTCCTTTTCACTGTCACCTATTACTATCACACACACACACACGCACACACACACACACAAACTCACGACCGACCACAATAACACTGTACGGTAAGGTACTGTAATGTACTGTACATGGTGTTGACCGCACACACACACACACACACACACACGACCGACCACAATAACACAGTATGGTACTTTCTGTAATGTACTGTACATGGTGTTGACCGCATAAACACACACACACACACACACACACACACACATATATATATATACACATTCCATCCCCGTACCCAAAACCACACCCATCCTTTCGAGTCTGGATGCCAGTATATATTCACAAACATAACACAGTCCGTCCTTTCACTTACAAAGTACGGTACTGTTATACAAACATGATAAATGGATTCCTGACTCAACACTCTATCTTCAGTCAGTGAATTCAGTATGAAAAAAAAAAAAAAAATACACATTCACTCGTGTTCATATTTATGTTGTTGTTGTATTGTATCATGACGTAAAGGAGGGTGGAGGGGTGGTGGGGGGGGTGGGGTGAAGGAGGAGGAGGAAGAACACGTATTTATTTCCCCGCCTGTACACCTGACGGGCCACAAAATATAGTAAGTACCGTAGGGGCACCATGACAATGAATATGAATGACCCGCCCCTAAGACGACCCCTAGAAACGACCCTTAATATAATACCTTCACGCCCTTCTCTATACAACACAGTCGGGGTTGGGGGAGGGGGGGGAGGTGGGGGGGGTGAGGGAGGGAGAGATGGGGGGGTGAAATTCTGTTGAAGGGGAGGTAAGGGAGGGAGAGAGGCTGCGGTAGAGGGAGAGGGAAAGAGAGGTGAGGAGGTGAGGGAGAGGGGTGTTGTGAGGAAGGGAAGGGGAGGTAAGGGGTGACAGGGGGAAGGTGAAGGAGAGAGGGGGGAGGGGGGAGAGAGGCTGCGGTAGAGGGAGAGGGGTGTTGTGAGAGAGGGAAAGAGAGGTGAGGGAGAGGGGTGTTATGAGGAAGGGAAGGGGAGGTAAGGGGTGACAGGGGGAAGGTGAAGAGAGGTGAGGAGGTGAGGGAGAGGGGTGTTATGAGGAAGGGAAGGGGAGGTAAGGGGTGACAGGGGGAAGGTGAAGGAGAGAGGGGGGAGGGAGGGGGGAGAGAGGGAGGACCATAGGCGCCAGTCATGCCACACTGAAAAGGCCGAGGAATTTTTCAGGAGGCTTATTTCTATACCCCCTCTGAGCCCGTGTTCACCTTGCAGTAAATAGGTATAGGCTGAATAATTAATACACTCGGGGCTCCAATGACGCACATGTGGAGTCTAACGTTATAATAATATGTGGATGTTATTATAGTGATTCATCATGTTTAATTAACCTGTGTGGAAAGTTTTTGATATTCGATTGTTTTGTTTTTTTCAGTAAATAAATGAAGCTTTGTTTTTTTTTTTATGATGTTCGAATTTTGAGTGACGTGTTTGAGGGTGATGTCAAGATTTGTCTGATATTCGAATTTTTTTTTCTTTTTTTCAGTATGGTACGGTAAATAAATGAAACTTTTTTTTTTTAAGATGTTCGAATTTTGAGTGACTTGTTTGAAGGTGATGTCAAGATTCGTCTGCCCAATCGCTGTTATAGCCTCCAAGATGTGTGTATGTATGTATGTTTGTATGTCAGCTGTGGAATTTTACAGTCAGTTGAATAAGACTGACTGTATGTGTGACAAGAACTCTGTAAGGGTGAATGGGGCCAGCCAGAGGAGGAAGAGGAAGAAGAGACACTCATTTACTACTTCCTTCATCCCCGAGTCATTGGTTGAAGGAGGGAGGTAGGCTACTGAGGTTGAGGCTGAGGTAATTTTGTAGATTTTTTACTCTCACTCCCCTCACTTCTCACTCCCTCATACCTTATACCCTCACTCTTCACTCCCTCATACCTTATACCCTCACCTCTCACTCCCTCATACCTTATACCCTCACTTCTCATTCCCTCACTCCTCATACCCTCACTTTTCACTCCCTCATACCATATACCCTCACTTCTCATTCCCTCGCTCCTCATACCCTCACTTTTCACTCCCTTGTTTCTCACTTCCTCACTTTTCATACCCTTGTTTCTCACTCATTCACTCACTCCTCATACCCTTGATTCTGACTCCCTTACTTCTCACTCCCTCACTCCTCACACCCTCACTTCTCACTCTGACCCCTCACTTCTTAGCACACCCACACCCCTCACACCCACACCCCAGCAGGAAGGAAGGGGGAGAAATGTCAAAATAATCGAGGAAATGGAAAAAGATAAAACGGAAAGAACCGTGTGCAGTAATTCTTTCTGCGAGTGAAATGATGATGAGATGAGATGAGTGGGGTGAAGAGGGTGAAGGGGTCTCATGTGCTGTGGGCCAATTGAAATCTCCTCACGATGCAACAAAACAAGATCTCTCTTTTTTATTTTTTTTATTCGTATGTTGAGGCGAGTTTGTTTAGTGGCATAGTTTGGAGGTAGGTTATTTGAGCAGTCCACCACCAGCACTTTACCCATAATAATAATAATAATAATAATAATAATAATAATAATAAAAAAGATTGTATTCAATGGCTATCAGGCAGGCGGGTAGGAAGACATACAGTCAGAAATTAGACGAACAAAATAAACAAGCACACGAACTCACATACACATATACACAAACAAACACACAGACACACACAAACAAACACACGAACACATATACACAAACAAACACACAGACATACACACACACAAACACACATACACATATATATATATATATATACACAAACACACAGACACAAACACACATACACAAATAAACACACACACACATACATACACACACATACAAACACACACAAACACAAACAAACAGAGAGAGAGAGAGAGAGAGAGAGAGAGAGAGAGAGAGAGAGAGAGTTAGAGATGATAAGCAGGTGGCAAGGAAAGTAAAAAAACGATGAACAAGGAAAAACAGATGAAGAAAATGATAATGGCCAAGTGAAAG